>VWZV01010744.1:1011201-1086507 GCA_013397155.1 Irena cyanogastra | reverse complement strand
CCCCAAAAAATCTCAGTACTAATTGATACAGACCCTTTGACAACATATGTCTGAGAGGAAATATTTACAATGAGTCTCATTTATTACTTTTTTTTTTACTTCTACACTTTATATTATAAATCTGTGGCACTTAAAAAACATCAACAAAACTATAAATACACTGCACATAAGCATTAATAGATCATAAAGACATTTACATATGTTCTGATGTTAATTTTTCACCCTAATATTCTGAATGTACCTTTGTATATCTCTCTGCCTTGATACAGCTAGACAAATGTACACTGTGCTACAGAGACAGAAAAAACATGTTATAATTAAAAGATTTTGATCTTTTCTTAGTTCCTTCTCTTAACTTTTGTTTCCCTTCCATGAGCTATTGCCTTTACTGGCAGTGATGATTGCTGCCCTTCAACTTTCATCTTGGAAAATAGGCTAATTTAAAATGAATACATGAAAAGGCTTCTGGTAGAACAAAAAGACTGCCTCAGGTTTTCTGCAAAAAAGAACTACTGAAATTATTATTTACAATCCTAGTGTTTATTGTGGCTCTCTTCAGTGCAGGGGAAACAGAGAAAAGCCAGGGTACCAGGATATTCAGCAGTTATTGTCATGTGCACAAGGCAGAAAAGGTTTGAGAGAGGCAGATCTGTTTCTGCAAGTCATTCTTCATCGTCACAAGCCTACTAACTGTCCATGCGTGAAACTGTCACTGGATTATTACTGGTGCCTCTACATATGCCAAGAGAGAGATTTTCAGGTGCCCTAACAGGAGTAAGGCATGAGCTCCCATTTCCGCCACTCAGTGATACCTGTGGCCTTGAAAAATTCACCATGAAAATTTTAAAATCAAGCCCCAAACTAGCGATATTAGTGCAGATCCCAGAGGCAGGTGCTTAGGTTGTTTAATAATGTTCTTTGGAAATACAAAGTCCCAGCACTGCCTGAAGCCCAGTATTAGCTGCAGATTCCCTCAGCATGTGACAGTTCAAGAGAGTGACAGTGCACTCAGATAACACTTCGGCACGAAGCGCGCGGCTTTAAGCGCAGATTATCATGAAAGATGAGTTTTGTAAGGTTCTTTTCATTACTTCCTGTAAGTGCTCTTGACATTCTTTGAAGCAGTTTAGGAGAGCTTCCTAGGAAAAATGTCAAAATAAAGTAATAATTTTCTTATAATATTGTTCAACAAATGTGAGCATGGCATGGTTTAGAAAAGATCAGTGGCTTATGAAGATGGTGCAAACATGCACACATCTCTATATTATCAAAGGCTTTGGTGTGATCGAAACAATAAACAATTTCATATATGCACTGTCAGAGAACTAGAACAACTGTTCAGTGTAGAAAGGGGATTTTTTGTGACTTCCAAGAATACTGACAACATTTCAGCTACACATGAAACTTTGTTTCAAACATTGCTAGTTATTGCTTGAGCAAAACAATTTATACCAGCTTCATGCTGGAAACATTTGCTATAAAATTTATACCCCTTCTATCTCTTTTCAAACAGAACAAATGGAGTTCAGAATGCAGCTGTATTAAAATAATGCCTTGGTTTTTTAGGGATAATCTTGTTAAAGCTAGTTTAGTCTGCCACCAGCACCAACTGGCGCAACTCCAGGAGGGTGACAAAATTTTTTGGTTTAATTAAACAGATGATCATTAAGATATATTTTATTCTGTAATTCATTAACTGCATGTGACAAAGAGGGTTAATTTTTGTTCCCTTCAAAGTCACAGAGCCTCCTCAACCCTCTAGATGAATGATGTAGAGTTTGGAATGGACCCATCACAAACCACAAGTTGCAAATTAAACAGTGGGATGAATAACCGGCTACAGGGTTTTTAAAATGCTAACAGAACACATCCTATTCAGTCTACTGTGAGGGAACCTCTTCCAAAAATACATTTCTGAAGCAGAAGTAAAATTATTTAATAACACGATTTAAATTAATAATGACTGGATATTTTAAACTTTTAGGCTTAAATTTCACTGAATTTGTTTATGCATAGAACTTTGTATGGCTCACTTTTAAGCTAAAGCACTTCACATATTTACCAAATTGACATCAAAACTACAGGAAAGAATCATTTAACTCATCACTGGATGGCCACCAAGCCTGCCAAAGAACAAGACAGCTGCTGCATGAAGGATGAAGCCCTGACACCACTGAAAACAACTGTCAAACTCTTTAAGACTTTAGTAAGGTTAGAATTTTATAGCTCATTTTCTGAAAAAAATACCTCAATACTTGAGGGTAACTTTAATGGTGGAAACAAGGCAGGGCTTTCTTTATTTTTCAGTTCCAGTGATCAAACCATGACAGGGACAGATCTGTGTCTGCTGTTTTGAATCCACCAGCCTACTTCCCTGCCAGCATAGCCATTTGGAAAGAAATGTGCAGAAACTCCCACAGAGATCCACTGCCCTTGATCTGCAGCAAAACTCCTGTATTGTCAATACTTGCCTTGATCTGCAATGTAACTCTTGATGTCAGCAGCAGTTTTGTGCACACTGTGGGCAGTATTTGGCTCATAAGGAAAGTTTTAGACGCTACGGATGTATTGAGATTAATCAGCATTTGATGCCTCACTGAAGAAAAACAAATGAGCAGGGTTTGTGGATACAGTGAGTGAGGGAAATATAACTGCAGCCAGAAACTAGCCAGAAAATTTACAAATTATGCCAGAGAAGAAGAGCAAGAGTAAGGGAGGGAAACATTAGCCCTGAAGAAGGACCACTGATGGACCAGATTGTCTTCATCTCTTCTACAGCTTTTCTTCTAAATGATCAGCTTTCACCTGGACCATCCCTGATCTTCCCCCACCAGTCAAATCTGAAATTCACAATCTCTACCAAGCTATCCTCAAAACCAGATCTCATAAACCATATCAGCCAGGAGGGCTGGATGTAGATGTTCAAATTTCCCTGCACCCCATCTCTCCTACCCAGTCCAATCTGTATCTACTGAAAGTTCCACAGGCAAAGCACCAGACTGCTCCCCAAAGTGAACCCACAGACCCAACCAACTCTGTTGGGATCTTCAGGGCCAAGAGGTGGCCTGACCTCATAGAAAAACTCTGGACAGCAGGGAATAGAGACTCTCCATTTCTTTAGATTCACAGTAGTAACACTGACAGTCACAAACACCCCAGGCTTCTGTGCAATTGCACAGTGTTTATTGGAGGCGTAAAGTGATATTCTCCCTATTTGGGACATTGTGCTTTTAAAATAATCTATCTGGTACACACTGGGAACCAGAAACACAAATAGTAATTTTTATTGCATAGCAACTTTCACCCTGGATTTTTACAGTAATTTACAGCATTAATTAGTTAAGAGCATCTGATAACAGGACTCCATATTAGATGATTATGGCTATAATTAAAGGTATTGAATGATGAAAGGAACACAGCTCAATTTATACACAAAAATAGTGAACTCTGAAGTAATGAAAACAAAGTTGAGCACAAAGATTTGTGACTAAGCACACATGACCGTATGTATTTAATTTCTCAATCCTGCTTCCATCTAGGAATTTGTATGTTTTGGCTGCCCTGCTGGCTGCTGACAAAAAGAATGGGCATTGGTGTAATTCTCCTCATCTTTCCTTTCACAAAGGTGTCAATTTCCACAAAACTTGCAGGAATTTGGTATCTTTGAGACCCCTGCTCCCCATTAAACAGCCAAAACTGCTCAAAAGCTTAAAAATACAGGTAAAAGGGAGCCAGGCAGACAGGCAATACAGTTATTTGGACATTATTTTCTTAGGAAATAGTTAAAAATTAAGGTGATTGCATTGGGGGGATAAATACTGATTGCATCATGAATTATAAAACAATCTTTAAAAAGCTGAACAAAATTACTGCTTTTCCTTAGTTACACATAGGTACATGGTCTTCTTTATGTAAAAGGCTACCTCCATCTTGAAGAGTTCAAGAGCATTCTGGTCTAGTGGAAGGTGTGCCTGCCCATGGCAGGGGAGCTGGAGCTCAATGATCTTTAAGGTTTCTACAAACCCAAACCATCCTGTGATATCTATGATTTATGGTGAGAAAAAGAAAGTAGTGACAATCAGCTCTTTGTCTTGAAGGAAGCTCTGCTTATTTTAGGAATCAGCGTAAAAGCTCCAGTGAAGTGAGATATCACCCAAACTCCCTCAGTGCAGAAAGAATCTTCTTTTTTTTCCTCCCTGTAAAAGACTTATGATCTTTTTAAGATAATCCACAGAAAGACTGCATCCAGCTTATGATGAGGGATTTTTCCAATTAAATGGCCTCCTCATAATGATAAAAGGTATCAAAATTGTGGATGACACACTGGGAGTCATCCAAACTGCAGGGAGGGGTGTATCCTCTATATGCATACTACAGTCACCCAATTTTTCAGTAACTCTACACTTTGCAGTCCAGTGGGAATCAACAGATTCTGAAAATTTTCCTTTACTAAAAGTTCACATCCCACCATGGGTAATTAGCTGATCAGAACTGAAGGATGGCACATAGTAACACTTGTACACAAAGAGATCAAGAGAAACTTGATAACTTCCTCTCCAGGAGCATCCTTCCTTGGAGACCACCATCTCCAGCAAATCAAGCAGCGATCCATGAACAAGTATCAACAGTATTTCTACCTCTTAGCTGACTTGGAGTTGCTGATAAATACTCTGCTGACTCCAAAAGGCTTTGTACCTGTGAAGCATGCCAATCAAACAGGTATGAAAGCAAAAGGAAGACTCTGGTTGGCATGGAACAGCATTGTGGCTCAGAGAGCTGATCTGCAGAGGAAGGCAGCTGTTTTGGCTGTGGAAGGTTGTCCAGAAACTCAGCACCTGGCACAATGAAGGGAATAGAATGGTTTTCTGCTGGAAAATTAGCAAAGACTCCATGTCGGTAGTGATCTGAACAGCTTTCCATAAGCTTTCATCTGCTGTAAATTTCTGACACAGAAACACAGTGTTCCAAGGGGTGGTGTGCAAGTGTACAGGCTGCCTGACTGACCTGGTGGCAAATGCACCCACCTGGACAAGAGAGATGGCTTCTGAGGGGTCAGTGCCACACCAGCTGGTGTCTGGTGTGGGGTACGGTGCCGCACTGATATCTACTGCTCAGATCTCAGCGCCAGAAGCAACTGTGGTTTAGTTCTGAGCCAGGGTCAGAGTTATGCCAATGTGATTCCTCACAGATCTAACAAAAACACAGCTTGAGCCACAGACACCTTTGATCAGCAGCAAGAAAGAGAACTGTGCTTCTTTAAACAGAAAAATCCCAGGGGGGGCACCTTAGGTTGTTTTTTATTCTTGTGGCTGTAAAGGCTTCTCTATACATGAACACACCACATTCTGATGCATTTCCTTAAGCACATGGCCCTGGCATTACTGAAGGCCTGCCCAGATATTGCTCTGATACAATTTATAGAGGCAATACTCTAGGCTGGACAAGATACAACTGGAAGGAAGATTCCAGCAAGATGTAAAGAGGGAGGAAAATGAGGTGGGTGGAACACCCAAAAACTGCCAGGTATCCTGCACAAAGTATTCTAATCCAGTAAGAGTGCACAAAAGCATCAGGCAAAATCTGTGCCAAACTGTGTAAGATATTATTGGTAAAGCATCTGCTTCCACACCAACATCCAGAGAAGACGTTTATTTTTCATTTGAAATGCTGATTTATTTATTCTATGTGTATTCCCACTAGCTCAGATTTATGAAACAAATAACCTGACTGGTGGAGAAGTCTAAACATGTGGAGTAGTCATGCTCTCGTCTTTTGGCATACTATTTCCTTTTTCTAATTTATGTTACTAAACTTGTCAAGAAAAGAAGACTCTCTTGGTAAATCAGAATGAATGCAAAGGAGCGATCAACAACATATATAGCTCACAAATCTTTGTACCTAGCCTCCCAGGGACTGGAAGCACATCTAGGTTTAGATAGAATATCCCCAAGGATTTACACCTATAAATATATTTAATAAACTCAGTAAAAACATGAAGTGTGAAGTAAGCACTTCATCAAAAGCTTATTTTGGTTTTCAACAAATAAGAAAATTAAAACTCCTGCTGCCCACATGAGTCTGTATGTCTGGATCTTTCTCCATAGATAAAATTATTCATGGCATATTAGAGCTTGTCAGTCTGTTTAACTAGAAAAAAAAAAGACATATCTGTCCTAGGGGAGAGCTAAACAACTTCATTATGAAAGCTGTGAGGGAGTCACAACACATTAGGAAGAACAAATGCAGTCTGCAGTGGTTTTTCAGCTCTTTCTACACCATTGACTCACCAGAGGAAAGTACTACTAATTACACCTACTTGCATAGATTATTTTTTTTCTTCAGGATGGATTACCTTGTCCTCCCCTACATCTAATGATTTAAATTAGAATGAAACAGCAATTTGATGGAAGTTGGAAGTTATCTTGAAAGAAAGACATCAAACATGACAATTAAAAAAAAAATCCTCTCTCCTTACTAACTGCCCTTCCAAAATAGGCTAAGGTTCAAGTGATGTGACTTAGCAAATACTACAGTGGTATAATATACCACACATTACAGGAAATGCCAGATATATTTCTTGTGGCTATATAAGGTTCAGTGATCCAGATATGGATCAGATATGATCGTGTTTACACCAATGTAAATCCAAGCTAAATTCCATTGAAGCCAGGGAATTAGTTAGATCAGAATCTAGTTCACTAAATCATGCATTATTCCATTCTTAGGCATACTCTTCTTATCTGTCTCCTCCTTTTCCTCTTACAGACCCTCCAGTTGTGCTGTGAGGACCATGAGGATCACCTAAATGAAACTCATATGCTATGGGTCATAGAATATCTCCCCATCATTTCTACATCAGACCCAGTCCTTTGCAATTGTGGAAGAAAAGATCAAACCTTCCTGCTGATTTTTTTGTTTGTTTTTCATTTGTACTATCCCTGTGAGAACACAGTAATTAGGAAACAATTGCCATGGTAACATATTACACTCAAATCTGATCATAATTAAATCAGTGCCAGAATTTCTATCAGGTTCTTCTGAACAGTCAACCTCTCCCTCTACTCATACAAGATTGTATCTCATCTACCAGTCTGGAATTTTTGTCCAACCTGCTTGTTGTGAGGTCAATCTGAGAGACAGATCTAAAAGAAAATTTCCTGACCATTTGTCAGATTATCTGCTTCATCATTTACATGCTAGCATTGCAATCACCACTCTGTCTTTTGTTTTCCATCCCCCTCCTATTCAAGCCCTCTCTCCAGGTAGGCACAGATCATTCTGTACCACCTTTGCCATTTTGTAAACAACAATAAAAAAATTCTTAATTCCTGGCTCTATTCTTTGCACAGACAGTTACAGTGCATATTGTCCCATGGAATAGCTATTATTAATCCATTAAAATCTGAAAACTTTACATTTTCCCATTTAGTTATAATGCAGATGCAAACACAATCAAAAATTCCATGAAAAACAAGGACACTACAGTGAAAATGAATAGTCCAGTATGGATTTAAATGAACTGATGCAGTGGCTCATCATCCTGTAACCTGACAGAAAACAGGTAGTATCAGAAGTGCTGGCAGCATGCTGGAGAATTTGGAGGGACATGGGTGGGGAGGCACAACAAAAGCTTATCTGGATACTGCACAGAACATACAGAAAATGACAAGAAAGAGATCTGGTAGTCAATACATAACATAGGAATCAATATACGCCAAGGAAACAAATGGTTGGTACTCCAAGATGCTGAAGTGTGCTGAATCCTCTATACACTTACAGAAGTGCATACATTACATTCAGGCTACTGGGAGCAAATGTCACTGCCTAGACAAACACTTGTTCGAGGACTTTTATTTTCATCAGTGCTACCACAGAATCAGACAATGTAGTTTTGTATTTCTTCTTGTTTTTCTTTATCCTACTCTGCTAAATTGACAATATAATAAATTAATTTACCCAAGCTGAGTCTGTGTTGCTTGAGACTGTAAATGCTGAGTGATCACCTTGTCCTCACCTCGACCTATGAACTTTTTGTTGTATTTTCTCCCTATGTCCTGTCAAGGAGGGGAGTGACAGAGTGGCTTGGTGGGAATCTGACAGCCAGCCAAGGTCAGCCCACCACACCACCAAGCCCACAGTTCTCCAACTGAGCAACAGAGATGCTGTGTGGGATCACGTCAAAGGATCTAAAGAAGCCAAGATACATTACACCAGTTGCTCTCCCTTCTCCACCAACATGGTTGCTGCATCACAAAAGGACACCAGATCAGTCAGGTGTGATTTACCCTTTACAAAGCCATGTGGCTGGCTCCAGTCACCTCCCTGCCATCCACATGCCTACACACAGCTTCCAGGAAGATATGATCCATGGCCTTATCAGACACAGAAATATCTGACTGGTTGAGGGGTCCCCAGGTCCTTTTTTTATGCTTTTCAAAATAAGGTATGATATCTCCCTTTTTCTAGTCACTGGGGACTTTGCTTGACTGCCATGACTTTACAAACATGATGGAGAGAAGTTGAGCAACTGCATCTGCCAGTTTCCTCTTATGCCTAATTCATTATCATGTGAATAGTAATGCTCAATATTGTCCCACTGGATGAAGGAAAACATTGGAAAGTCCAGGCACTGAAGACTGGGGGCAGTCTTGACCTTACAGAACAAGTGTTATTTGCCTTGACTGACCTCAAACATAATTTTTTGCTTTTTTCATATACTTTTATTTTCTGCAGCCCCACTAGCTTAGGCATTATATAACCAGTGCTTTAAAAGCTAGGAGAATTAAAGGCTGCTAAAATCTCTTTCCTTGTAGATTATTTTCTTCATCTGCATGGTCTTAGCAACATGTGTAAAACTCATGCCCTAGATTTTAATGATGGTGACCTCTGGGACTTACAGTGGAGTCAATGCCATCTTAAACATGAGCCTGCTACAGTATTATATCTTCGCAGCTGTAGCCAAGTGAGAGGATGACAGGTGTAATGACCAGCTCTTTCTGTGAAGATTCCTATCTGAGAAGATACAAGAACCTTTACAAAATGAGAGCATGGATATGCCATGACTTTGTATCACTAGCACATGTGGAAGTATTTACTTTTCCTCAAAGTCAGATGCATTTGGTTTGGAAAACAGAAGTGCATATACATAGCTAAGAAAACAAAAATGCATTGCCCTCTACGCTATTCCACATGTTTATGTTCTCTTGGAATTGGAAATCCTTTCATAGAATTGCTTCAAACTGCTGTTTTGGAATATTTGCAACAGTGTTCAGGTAGAAAGTAACACTGTGTTTTATAGTTTCACATCATGAATGCCCAGTTTGCAAGTTTAACTCTGCAAACCAGCTGACATAATCCAGACAATGAGAGGTAAACTGACTTGTTTGAACCTCAAGTATTGCCACTAATAAAACATCTGAAGCTAAATTGATGTAAAGACAATTTATTGACTTAACTGGGTTTACATAAATGTATGTGAAAGCAATTTGGTTAATTATTCTACTGAGGCATCCCAAGACAAAACAGAGTCTGCAGAAGCCTTGAGATGTCATCCCTTCCCTCTTATCTTCTTCACTTTTTTTTCCACTAGCTGGTGATAGCAGCTGAAGCTGCTCTCAGAACCTTGAAATCCTACTCCTGTCTCTGTGGGAGGTACCTGTTTGCACGGGAACAACTGCAAAGAAAATTTCGATTTCTGTTTAAACTAAGACAAAGTATTTGAGAATGTATCAAGGTTCAAAAAGTTTCAATAATGAGGACTACTACCTAGATCAACTTTAGATTGTAGAAAATTACCTCTATGGCACTAAATATTTTAATATATTTTTGATTCAGCACTCCAAGTCTCTGATGACAATGACAGAATTATTTTTAGTACCCACTGAAATACACTTTAAAAGGTAAGCTTTTGTGCAACAGTTTTTCCTAAAAAAAAAAAACTAGTACAGCACGCACACACAGGAGACACTACAACTGAAAAAGAATTTGACAAGTGATTCTGCAAGGTACTTCTCTGAGATGTTAAATGTCTCCCTTCATACAGAGTTTAGATTTTGTTTCAGCATCCTTTTCCTACTGAGTGTCAGTGCACAGACTAATTGTATGTTATTGTAGAAATTTCCACTGTGAAGCTATTTCACATACTGCACTGTATTGTACAGCAACTTGTATAGTTATTACTGGGTCTGACCAGAGGAGAACTTGATGGTATAATGAATTCTCTATGAGAGAGAATCTGATCTGTGGTTCATTTAGTGTTAGTGTAGAAGAAATCTGTCAACTTCAGCAGACTCGTGCTGGTGTAGTTCAGATGTGAGTTAGAGCCACGCTGTGTATCCATAAAACCACTCCCTGCTGGAGGGGATCACACCTGCTCATTCATTACACGTCGCAGAGCCTACACTAGTAGCAGTCCTACTGCCAGCACTGTCCTGTCTCAGCCAGCTAATGGGAAGATCAACTCACGTGAGGTGCTCAGACACCACTTTGCTCACAGGTGCCACAGAAACACCCCTATAGAAAGGAAGAGGCTCAGCCATACTGTGACACCGGGCTGTACTTGCTCAGTACCTCAGGCACACACTGCTTACAGCAGCTGCTCAGGGGCAAAGACCATGGCAGTGGGATGCTCCTGGGTGAGCTCCTGCTTCCCCTGGCTTGCAAAGCACTGGGAAGATACTCAGGCTGCCCCTCCTCTTGAGCTACTGCAAGTCACAAAAAAAATCACTGCTGAGGTCCCATGGGACTTCCAGTTAAATTCAAAGTAAAAGTTAGAATTGCCAATCGACAAGCCACAGAAGAGCCACAGTGACATTAATTTGCTTATTGGGGACAGATGGATGAAAAGTTTTTCCAGCGAGGACGTCAAGGAGGTGGGTTAGTAAACAAGGCAAACCTGGGGGCTACCCTGCAGCCATCACAAAGATG
This sequence comes from Irena cyanogastra, assembly GCA_013397155.1. Taxonomy (NCBI): domain Eukaryota; kingdom Metazoa; phylum Chordata; class Aves; order Passeriformes; family Irenidae; genus Irena; species Irena cyanogastra. The sequence goes on along the minus strand of VWZV01010744.1, from coordinate 1,075,581 downwards.
GGAGAGCCTGCAGGGGGAGGTGGCATTGCAGGTGGCATTACTAGCAGACTGAAGGCTTACAGAGAACAAGGCAAAGGACAAGGATCTGAGCAACACTTTGGGGCTTGAAAAGAAAGCAAAGAAAATACAATGGAAGGAGTTAATGAAGACCCAGTGTTAAACAGTATCAGCCACAGAGCTCTAAGCAGGCAAATAAAATTCTCTGTAGGTCAACCTACATTGAGGAGGACAAACAAAAGAAGGCTAAAAAAACCAGAATAGGAACATGAGTAAAGCAAAGAAGCACACACTGGAAAATCCAGATGGTGCATTTGGTCACAGGCACCAAAGAGTTCATGAAAGCCGTGCACGTGTAACCACAGGCAACCATCAGCTCTGACATCTGCACTGCCAGATTCCCACACTTTTGGAAGATAAATAACTTGTTTTGAAGGGAATATTTCAAATAATAGTATAGGTATTGCTGTAAATCACAGTCTTATTCCTCAGCTGTATTTCATCAGCTTTATCTTACATACCATCTTTCTATCATATGCCAGACAATGTTCCTCTATCCTATTACCTGCAAACAACCACTCCTAAATTCAGTACTTCACAGTCCCCTAATTCTGCTGTCTTTCAGCCCATATATAAATGTCCGGCTCCACAGTCTAAAGGTAATATTTCTATTATTGTCTCCAGCAGATCTCAACGCAAGCACAAGGATGAATAGAGAGAAAAAGCATTGCAGCACAGGGCATCTGAACCAGGTTTTCAAAGTTCTACAACCATCAAACTAAATCACCATCCTTATTTACTATTTTTGATGTAAGCAACTCTCTTAATACTTCATGAGTAACTAAAACAAGAAGAGTGCCATCTAAACGTTTTTTTCATGACTATGAAAAAAACCCAAACCTATCCAGTTTGCTTTTGAAGGAAATATTTACCATTTTCATTAAATTTCAGAGGCATCAGACCACAAACACACACACACAGCTTCAGTTTAATTACATGACTAAGTCTCTCACAGGCTGGGTCTCCCACACTGAAGTACAGGACAAGTCAGCCCATACTGAAATTGTTGACAAACAGGGTGCTGACCCATTCCAAAAATCAGGCACTTCTGTGTCAAAAGAAAAATAAAAACCAAAAAAACTGATGGAACAGGATTGTAAAATCATAGAAAATATATAAAGTGTGCTCATAGGGTGTTTTTAATAGCATTTCTTGATCTGAAATGTCATTTTCATACTCCTCATTCAGGGCTTACTCAATACCTACACAGTAAATACAGATCAACTCTTGGAGTTCTGGATGCTGAGAATTTTAGACTTTCTGTGCTGACAACCTCTGACTCCCAAGAGAGCACTACATTTGACATGAGGCTGTAGAAAAAGCTTCCAAACTTGATTGATAACACTAAGATTACAGGTGTGTAATTGGTTAGAGGTGTGTAATGTCACAAAGTGGAAAACTTAAGAGTTTAGGGTTGTAGGATATAGTAATATACATACAACAAGTTTTAGAGCAGAAGGAAGTCGTTCTCCTTTACCTTCTTCTTCCCTCTTCCTCATAAGTTTAATTAGTATTTTATAATTAGACAAAAAAGTCTGCATTGCGGACTTCGAGTGATTAATTATTGAGTTAAAAATAAAAATAATTTAAGTGTCATTTCTTAATTAGATAGTTTAACCTTAAAAGACCTTGTAACAAAAGATAGTTAGCCTTATTAGTAAAAAACTACAGAACTCACTACTGTGAAACTGTAACAACCACCAATCCTGTAAATATATTAAATGAAACCTTACTTTTTCATACTGATTTCAAAACTGCAATATCAGCACCAGCTCTGCTTGAATTTTAGAACATTTTGGTCCTTGAGCAATCCACCTTCTTACCATATAAATCCATTATACCATTTGGACTAATCCTTTTGTCAAAAGGATTCTTGGGCATACCAGGAGGCAGTTAATTTTACTACATTTTTATTCTTGGCAATGTCTGAAAACTGGATGTGTGGCTATTAAGAAAGTAAAATTCACTCAGTGAGACCTCCAAATAAAGAATGATCTCCCACATAATAATTTTTGCAAGTCTGCAGGCGTAGGTCTAAGGTTCAGTAGGTGTCCTGGAGCTTACAACCATGCCTCTTTGTTTCTCTTGCTTGAATAAACATTTGATAAAGGAAAGATGAAGAGAAATGTTAATCCTGAATTTGTATCCCAAGACATGCAGGGAGGGAGAGAGAGAGAAAAAAAGACACAGGGATCTGGCTGGATTTTCTTACAAGGTTATAAGAAAAATAAATCCAAAGATACTAATCAGGGGAATTATCTCTCCTGTTATCTAAACAGCTACTTTAATGTAAAGTCAAGAAATAATTGGCCTTCCAGGAAGACACATGTATGCATAAAAAGGAAGATACACAGGCCAATTCAGATGAAAAAAAAACAACCAAAAAACAATAGTGAGGAATAGGAACAGCTTCAGAAATGCATAGAGTTTGAGGACACATTGTGGAAAGCGCTGATGGTCTCCAGAGATCCCTCAAGCAATTTACCAGACAAAAAAGTTGTAAACATAAAACAGAGCAACGTGAGTCCTCATCCCACCACTGACTGTGACCATCCCTGTGGTCCAAGACAAGCTATTTAACCCATATAAATCCTTCCATCTGTGTAATAGGTTAATAATATTTACTTACTCACGTCTTTGGGATTAAAACATTATTGTTATTTTTAAAGTACGTTGAAGATGAATCATGCTATGTGATTGCTAAATATTATTATTACTAAAAATGTGACGTATTGTTTGAATTAAAGAAAATAGTATATCTTTATCTTAAGAAACTTGTCAGTGCATAATGAACTGAAATTGTGGTTGCTTAATATAGTTACTGCAATTTCTAGTCTGAATGTTCTGTATTTATTGTTTGCATTGCACTGATGTATATTAAATTAACAAGATTATACTGTATGATTGCTCTCCTCTTGAGACCGTTAGGAAATGAGGCTGTCCTAGGGAGCACGGTGTTTAAATAAATATTATTTTATGCATTAGTTTATAAGCATGGACTGTCGTTTTCCTGCATTTCTGGATGTGTTTTTATTGTTACCTAATTCCACATTATGTTTAAAGGAAACTTCATTGCTTTGAACTTTAAAAACGAAAGAGTAGAAGGTATATAAAATTGGACTGCAGGAAGCAACCCAGCAATGGAAGCTGAAGGGCCCAATTGTTCTAGCTCATCTTTCTTTCCTGAACGCTTACTCTGCTGTACCATTCCCACCTTACAAACTTAACAAGCACTGGAGAATACAATGCTGCGCTCACTTGTGCATCCACAAAAGCATTTCCTTTTCTTCCAGTACCACAGGAAGGAGCACATGTTACAAAACCATCAGCCAGTCCAGCGTGAACCAATCTGATCTCTGGCTCTGCACACCCACTGGCACAGTGCTCCTGCCACTGGGCTGGACAACACCACCTGCATTTCCTGCCACGGCTTTGGCCACACATGATTCAAGAGACACCAGAATCCAGGAGCCAGGCCCAATGGCCTGTGCACACACAGCCTCATTGTTTTCTAGGTTAGCAGATTTACTTGAACGGGTGCGGGTTCTTACTTGACACTCAAGACTCCAAGCTCCAAGCACAGATACAGCCATATTGGAACCACTGAAGAGTGCTGCATGAACATCTATCGTGGCAACTGTGGCTTTTTGAACAGAGACAACACTATTTAGGCACAGTCAGAGCTAAGTTAAATACAGTTGGAGTCAAATGCTCAGTTTCCTGGCTTAGTACTATTAGCACAGTCTGTCAGAGTGTGGAATCATTACTCAAAGTGTCAGTAGGTTTTGTGCACCACCTGAAGCATATTCCACAGCTTTTTCTTCTTGTGGAATAGAATTTACCTACCCATGTACTCCCAAGTGTGTGCCATACATGCTCTGCTCAAAGCAAAGGTTAGAGGGGCTAGTCCTCAGTATATAAACACAGAAGCCTTGCACCTCTGCTCTTCTGTGAATTTAAAACTAAGTTTTTCTCTTGTTTTAGAAGCTTTTAAGGCTGCAAATAAATCAAGACGACCCCGCTGGGCCCTCAAAGCACAAGCTATTCATCTAGAATAAATTCAGCTGTCATTTAAAGTTGAACTAGATTGGACAAAGAGGCAGTAATCAAGCCATTTTCATGTGAGGCAGGTAATTACAGAATCTGTTTAACTACAGTGATTAGGCACTGCTAAGAAGAAGCTCCAAGAAATCTCAAGCAACTTTTGAAGGGGGAAAAAATAAGTTAACAGCTGTGGACCTGTTGCAGTGGATTTGATTTTTCCTCCCCCCCTCCCCTTATAACAAGCAAGCAGGTTAATAAGAGACAAAAGGCAGATAAGGGAGTGTAAGTAGATCAAGGGGAGCCTTGGGAAATCCTCAAAGACTATGTCTGAATGTGGCATTAAATGGTTCATTTGGTGGTAAGTGATTAAATGGGAGAGGACTTTCTTTATCATGGAAATTGGTCCTCTATACTGTTGGACCTATGCTAATGATCTGAAACTGAGAAAAAGGAAGACTGTGTTATAATGCTTTATAATACACAACTTCATGCTGGACTATGAGGAACATTTGCATTACTACAGCCATGCGAGTAATCTGAACAGCAATAGATTTTTGTTTGGCAGAATTATTCTTACTGGTGTCCAAAGTTCACAAATGAGAAAATGCTAGCTTTTTTATACATTAACTTAAAGCAAAATGTGCCATTTTTTAGTCATAACACTGAGAAAACAAAGGCCCTCCTATTATACTGAGAAGTCTCCATTTCCAAGTCTAATTAAAATTAGCCTTGTGATGGGAAAAACTATACTGCAATCATTGGGTAAGTGCAAACCTGCATTTAAATCATTCAAATCCTTTAGAGACCTAATTTATATTTTGCAACGTAAGCTATGTAAACAGGGATATTCTTTCAAAGAGGGAAAGCCCACTAGCTCAGCACATCAGATGAGAGTTTCCAAATTCATTTACTAATTCCCTTGCCACTTGGAGTGACTTTAAATTAAGCTCTCACCATATTACCTCAAATGGCTTGATAAATTCATGTGAAATCTGGGAAGTAGGACTAAAATGCCTTTAAAGATCTCAGCAGTGCAATACCAAAAATATTTCAAACTTTCAAGAGAAGAAAAGGTAGTTTTATATTATGACCAGAACCTTGGGTAGAACCAGAAAAAGCAACACATTCAAACCCTTAGAAGTCAGAAAGCATCATTAAAGGGTGATTCTTTCCTGTCTTGACTTCCTCATCACCACTAGAAGAATAACAAATGGTTATGGTTTCCTTTTACAGTGTAGTAAGGAGCATTTGAGAATCTGCAGGGCCTCATCTGCTGCCTCTTAAGCAAACATCTAATGTAATTTTAAATTTCATTTCATCATTGTGATAGGTTCAAGCAAACCCCTCCTGTGTGCCAATCCTCCCTCTCAAAGGCACAGTCAGTGTTACAGAATGGACAAAACCATCCCAAAACAATCAGCTCCCCTATGACTGTGATTTGTGACATAAGCTACACTTGTAGGGACACAGCTCCTCATTCTTCTTCCTTTGCTTTAAAGCAGTGCCTTGTAGTTTGTGAGTACAAAGTGCTGAAGCTACTTATTGTCACAGTGGTAAAATATAAGGTTTGATGGGGCACAGGGCTGAGTCTATTGGGATATTTAGGTGTGTGAAAGTGCAAGAGAGAAATTATGAGGTCAGTACCTCTGAAAGTATCAGAGGTTCATTTTCTTGAAAGCCTTAGGCCCAAGTGAGGCTTCATTTTCAAAAGTATGCCATGCATTTTAGAGTCTAAGTATTCCCAAAAGTTACTGTGACTTAGGCTCATACATCACTTGGGCACTTGTGAAGAGTACACCTTTAGTAAACGTACAAAAGTGCCTGCAGCAATGAGGTACCTCTCTTAAGTGTCAGGACAGCGAGGCTCCTTGCCTGCTAGGCACTCTTTATAAATCCCCTGGGAATCTTCCTGCATTTTTATATGTGCAAATAAATCCCACCTTGTCCTCAGCGTCCTTTAAAGGCAACAGGACAACTCACACACAAGGCCACTGTGTGCGTATCAATAAGTCCCTGATAATCATACCTCCCAGTGATTACTGACATGGAATTATTGCTCAGGCTGGAGCAATGTCAGTTCAAACACAGCCTACCAGCCTCAACAGTCCAATCTGACCTACAAGTGTTAAAGCAAAGGACACAGACAGATCATCTGGGTGATGATCTGCAAAGATGAAAACAGCTCTGCCAATAGAGGCACCCTGGCCAGTTGATAGCTCTCCCAACTTCAATGATCATATTCCTCTTGATGTTCAATGGATGACAGGAGATAAAGACATAAGCACTAACTGTCACTTGTGGTGTCCAAGGAGGTCTTCAGATTTTCTTTTCTGGGCACTAAACTGGAGAAGCAAAGGCACTATGAGGACAGTATTTCTCTGGTACAGGCATTCCCACCACAGAAATTCCCAGTGTTACTCAATCTTGCTGAGATTTCCATGCCTCTACAGCCACAATAAATTGACCAGAAACCTTGTCCCTCCTTGTCTCAGACTACAATTGTTTGACAACAGGACAATTGTCTTGTTGTCCCTAAAATCTAGAAATTCTAAAAATTCATTAGAAATAAAGGAATAAAGTTCTGGACACTGAAAATTAAATGGCAATATTCGACAACCCAGGAAAGTTTTTTTTCTTTCCACTTGCCAACTACATACCAGCAGGCCACACCTGCTACTCCTTCAGCAAATGAAGATATACAGCCTCTGCATAGTTTAGAAAGAACAGAGTAGGTAGCAGGGGGGAGAGGAACTTCTCATGTACCCCATCAGCTCTCCCTTAAAAGTACCCAGTCAAAGCCTCGCTGGTCCCTGGGTCTTTTTGTAGGGTTTCTGACACTAAAGTATGTGGCTTCAAGCCACAAATGTGGAGGTCGAGAACACTCCCCTGAAAGGAGCTGCAGTCTCCAACTGGAGCACAACGCTCAGAACTGACAGAAGAAATGCCAGCCTCCTCTTCCTTTCCCTGGTACTCACCTAAACAAAAAGATATGCAAGTGAATGTGCTGGCAAAGCCAGCATTGGCTGTGCCCAGGAAGTGCCACTCAGCCCTCAGAGGTTGCCCTCTGTTTACAGACATGCAGTAGGATGCGAGAAAGAGAGAATTATGGAGGCAGACAAATGGTTATTTAAAATAATCATCAGTGCTGGCTTCAGTTTGGGATGGAGGGGGAAGGATCTGTAAATTAAATTCACATGATCCACTCCTGTTCATTCACACAGTTATATAAACTGCTCACTGGCAGAAGGATGGTCATTAGTAAATTAGAAAAGAAAATTTTGTCATCTAAGTACACATACATTGGTGATGAAGACTATTTGTGGTAAAGATAAAGAAATAATCAAATAGATGACATGGGGGAGCAAGACTTCAACTAGACACTTGTGGAATTTCACCTCCAGTTCTACAGGAGGTTCTACTGCCATAACAACATAGCTGGGGCATATTGTCCTGCACAAAGAAGAACAGAATGTAATGGATAAGTTCTTAATTACATGGTCTGTCGGATGCAATGTTCTCCCCAGCAGCAAAATGTCCATTGACTTTTATAAGGTATGGCTGGGCAGAGGCAATTTATGGCAGTAACTGCCCTTTTCCATGGAGGGAAATGTCTTCCTTTTCTGTTTACCCAATGTTTGGGCCTTGTCCATTCTTAATGAAGACAACAGGAATTCCACTTTTGACATAAACTTGAGTAGAACAGACTGTCTAGAACAGCAAGCACTGGAAAAATGCTAATGTAGTCATAAACAGCTCTCAGACAACAGCAGGTCATATATTGGTGAGTGTTCTGGGCTGAGTTCAGCCTTCGAAGTACTACCCAAACCTTCACCATTTCCTAGCAAATGGTTCAAATGCTCTGTGTCTCACAAGCTATGAAATAAAGCAAAGAACTAAGTCATAAAATAGGAACTAAGTCTAAATGCTGAATTCTGTTTTCCACAACACATTGGGAGGCCATAGCTTTTCCTTTTAACTGTGAGAGGATGCATTTGGGGCACAGAACATATAAGGCAGTGTGATGGCAAGTGGAAGTCTATTATGGAGAATTCGTGATTCCCTAACTCAGGCTCCATATGAGCGCTGCAGGATAAGCACTACAATCTGATCTCAGTGTTTGTCACTTGTCAAAAATTTGAGAACAAAGAGCCAATTAGCTGTGGTTTGTTTTCTTTTATTTTGCTGGAAATAAAAGCTGAGCTATCATACAGAAAAAAATTCCTGGTGTGTGTATGAGGCAGGGAGAAGGAAAAAAACAATAAACAAACATTTTTACAAAAACTCAAATCATTGGACTTGCAAAATAAGGACAGCTGGGATGCATAAACAAGAGCATTAGAAAAATTTATTTTATACAACAGAAACTTTCCTATCTGGCATTTTTTCTTTCAATATACAGTATAACCACTAACTTCTACTGCAAATCTGCAAAGATTTTAAAGGCAGCTTAGCTGCAGTGGGACTGGTTTTTGAGGATGTCTGAAAGGCAGTGATTGTCACATAGTGGTCAGGTGCTTTTCAACCACTAAGATAACACTGCCTTGCATTTGGTTGGAGATTATGATAATGGAGTGTTTTGTGACAATGGAATTAATTGCTCCTCCCCACCCTGTTATGCAGTAGGTAAAGAGACACTGGAGACACAACACTAGTATTCGAGTGCCTCTGCAGTGAAATCCATCACAGATTCCTAAGATATAGCACTGCAAGATAAAAAGGGACCACCTGGCTTCCTAGTCTCATCTCCTGGGTAACCCAGTCCACTACGTTTCACTCCACTGAACAGCAAACCAAAAGTTTTGAATACAAATTGGGGGGAAAAAATAAAAAAGAGACTACTTGAACCAATTGCAAAGACAGAGAAAATCTGGAGGGGTGAAGTAGAATTCCTGAAATTGGAATGTAATTACAACAGAGTCAATATGCATGCACTACAAAGATGGCAAGAGACCTTTAAGGGACCACAAAGAAGTGGTCAAGGTTTTGGTTTGTGTCTCAGTTAAAGAGAGCACTCGATACGGTGCCACAGCACTGACTGCTAACAAAAACTGACCATTCAGGAAGTACCAGCAACAACCCAAGCAAGATCTGCAAGAGTTCCTGGGAGATTTCCAATTCAAGGATGGATCCCGTCCAAAACCTGATAGCATCAAAGAAGGTAATACATGACTAGTTTATTAGGACAGCCTAGTGTAACTCAAATACATAAACACTGTTGCTTATGGTGAGGAGGTGGCATTTAGCAAATTGCATAACACTCTGCACACAAAAAAGGAATTAGCAAATTCATTTCCATTCTGATCTGAAATCAGAAATAGACTAATAGAATAAATTAATAGAAATATTAATAAATATATTTGTGTATTAATGTCTTGTTTTGTGTAAGGAATTGGCAAATACCTATAACTACTATAAGAACACAACTCTTCCAATTCCTACTGATAGTGATGCGACTAAAGGGCTCACTGACATGTCCATTGAACCCTTTCATTCCTTTTTTCAGGCTCTATATTGAATGAGGAAAATCCACTGCTTTTTCTACTATCACAACTCTTTGTCTTTCAATGTGCTGTTCATGAACTACTGAAGCTTATTATATTTAAATAATATAATAATGGAAACCAAGAGAGTGATTCTGTACAAACACAGATTAAAGTTCTTTACCTAGAGCTGTGCTTGGGTCACTCCCAAGGGAGGCTGAAGGGAACAGTCTGTGTGCATAGGGGAAAACACATTTCATGGCTTAAGACAAGTGCCTTTTACACTGCTGCCTTTTAAGCAGCAATGGGAATCAAGCAATACTGATTTCTAAGAAAAAACAAAATCTAAATTTGGTTTTGAGCACAAACAGAGATAATTAAAGCACTTGCTCTAACAGGAAGCTGCATTAGAAAACAACTTTGCACTTTTGAGGACGCATACTGTGCTTCTTGTTACGCCAATTTATTTTAATTAATCAGAAAAACATTTATTTGAGGTATTAGCAATGCTGGTGCTTAGCCTGTCATTCTGCCTCCCCTCTAAATACTCAGAATGGCAATTCCAAAGCAGAGCACATCTGGCGCAAGGAGGAATCTCTCCTTCTGGCACATCGCTGAAAAGGAGCAGTATCAATTCAATGGGCCAAATCTTTGTCCTTCCACACACCTGGAGTAAAGGTGACCTGTGCTGGAGTTCACCACCACACAGAAATATGATTTAACCCTTAGTGGAGTGTGAAGTGGTCCTTATGGCATTGCAGGAGCCTGCTCATGCTTGTCAGGGAGGAAATGTGACAAATCACAGTACCTCCCAACAGGCAACCTGTGACTCAAATTTAATCTTGGAGTGTCACACATGGTGGGAGCAGGCCCAAAGTCCCACTGGGAGACAGAAGGAAAGCTCATAGTATGGCAAGGCTGGAAGGACCAAACAACTTGGACTGCACCCAGCTGATACTCCTAGAATATGAAAGGCAGATGAAATCTTCCAGGAACATTACAGACAAAAAAAGAACCAGAGGATGACTCACTCTCCTTTCAGGCTTCTCTACAGCACTTCTCATTTCTGAAACCATCACTGAGTTTCAGAATATCTGCATAAGAAGATGCTCCTCCCCAACAGTATCTGGAAAATGGAAATGAAAAATACCATCTTCCATGCTCCTCTCTGCATTCTTCATTTGAATAATGGGAACAACTGACCTGTCCTCACCAGCTCTTGTCTCCTACCTTGTCCACCCAACCCACAAGCATAGGGCAAACTTTCTCAAAAAAGAAGCTGACCCCCAAAACACGTGACTGACATGACTTCTTAAAAATTTCTGAAGTTTAAAAAAATTAATTAATTTTGGTAATATTTAAATAGTTTTCATTATCTTAGTTTTAACTAAGATCTGTTTTTTTTTAATCTTAGTTTTAACTAAGATCTATTTTAATAGCATGTTTTGGATTTTTTTCCTTTTTTGTTTCTCTGTACCTGTCCCATATACGAACCTTTTAAAATAAAATAAAGAGCACTAGAAACTTTATTTTACTCTTCTTTTAGTTGGACTGAAGTTAATGGGTAATTGGAAAGTTCATGGGGCTGGCATAACAAAATAAACACCAAATATTTCTAGAGGCAGCAAAAACAAATGTGGGATTTGCCCTGACACATGCAGAAAAAAAGTGCTACCAATAGCATCAGTAGTATCTCCTAAGTAGTACTGTTTGTCTTACCAGAAACATTAGAGGCTGGTGAGAAAAAAAAAGCAGCTTTGACAGTTGCACGGCAACAAGAAAAAGACAAGGAGGATGCTCCCTGAGGACGAGCATGGCACAAACAGGGAGCAGACAGTAACTTGGCCCCAGCTGAGCTTGCTGGGTGCTGCCAGCCTGACCTTAGACTGGCTACAATCCAGCAGGCAGCGATTCCCACTGCATGACTCCGCCAGCTCTCTGCCAGTGCCTCTCGTGTGCAATGGGGCCAGCTTTTAGCATCCAAATGGTATGAAAGCTCTCAGGATAAATAAACCAGAAGACCTACTCAAACAGTATGTGTGAAATGGCAGCAGCAAGCAAGTCCTCCAGCCCAGGCAGTTTCAGCACTCAAGTGCTTCTGCACTACAGCATTTTGGGAGCTGCTGTACACTACAGATTGAGACCAAGAAGGGAAACGTCCCAAACTCACAGTGTGACAGCCCACAGCATCATCAGGAGGAAAGCCAGCCTCTCCACAAGGCACTTAATAAAGAGACCTGAAAATAAACTGAGCTTGCATATTTTGCTCACCTTAAACTCCTGCTAAAGTGATTGAGATTGAGCCCTTAGTCCCATTTGACTGCTGATTTACTCAGAGTAGCATTCTTCTGTTAACACATGGAAAACTATCCCTTGTAACCTCCACAACTACCACATGCTGTTTGACTGTCACAGCGTAATGCCTTTTGTACATTACGTCCACTACCAGTAAGGGCAATTTGTCATATAATAAAAACTACCATATTTTAACAGAAGATGAAAAAAAAATCTCTAATGAAGAGTCTTTTTTAATTACATATCGGTGAAGACCAAGGAACTAGAGAAGCGTAACCAGGGAGAAAAGTTTGCCCCTAAACTTCCATCCTCTTTCACCATAAATTTTTTTTTCTATTCGATTTTTAACCTTTTCTGTCACCACCAGCACTAAAAGCTGGGTTTTTTTTTCCCCCCTTTTGCTGGAAGAACAAACAAACAGTTGTCATTTCAGTCAAAGCAATGTTACTCTTTGGCTGGCTGGCACTGGTTTCAGCTCACAGGGCGGTCAGTTCCTCTGGCTCCCATCCAGCAAGCTGAATAAACCAGTCTGGCAATAAGCACAACTCTGGGCTCAGAAATCAGTGCTTCAGACCTGTTTCCAACCTGAGCGCTTCCAATTTACAGCACTCCAACACCACAGGAAGTACACCAAGCCAATCTGAAACTCAAATATATTTGAAACAAAGCTTTCTTCCATGCCTTTAGGTCTTTTTCTACACTCTTCTTCCTTCTCTCTTTAATGTTTGCAGGTTGGAATTTACAGCTCTTTTTTTCTGCCAGAAGTTTGGCCTTTGCAGCAAATAACTTCATCCAAGTGTGCCATTTCCTCCAAAATGCACAGCAGTGGCAGAAATCACAGACAGATCATTATCATCTTCTCTCTGTTTCTTGCTTCCCTCCTTTTGTATGGAGCACTATGAGAGTCAAGAAGAACTTTTCTGAAATTACAGAACTCATTTTTCACAGACATGCAGTCGCCCAGTTCACGACTTTTGACTCTCAGAGCACAAAATGGAAAACACAAGAAAACTTGTAATACAAGAGAAACTGTGGTTCAGCAAGTGTAAAGGCACACTGGAAGGATTGTAAGTGCAGGACTAGGCACTTTAGACTCCCCTTATGCTCCTCTCTCTGGCAGAACAACACTAACAGCAGAATTCCACTTTACTGGGATATTTGGACGGTGCTTATGAGAAGGGCAGGAGATGTGAATGCAAAGGTTGAGAAATTGTATTGAGTGCTGTGTTTCAGTGCTCAGGTTATTATTTTCTCTTTCCTCCTCTCATTTTTCACACCATTAAAATTCCACCTCAGACACCAAACTCAAAGTGAACAAACAAACATGCACTGTTCGCTATCCAAACCCACCACGCTCACACGGCTGCTGCTGAAGCTGCAGTGACACTTGAGCTGAGGAGCACAAACCACTCGGGCAGCTCACAGGGGGAATGCCAGAGTGACAGATTAAGTACAAAACTAATCCACATGTTGTGTTTCTGCCACAGGTGTGTTCAGGGATTATCCTTCTGCCATGCAAGTCACTTATGCCAATCTCTAGAGAGCGTTTCTCTTTCCTTCTGTTTCTTTGTTTATATGAAGTAAGTTTTCCATGGCTACTGTGTTGAAAACCTTCCAGAGAAATTATTTTATAAAACTTCAAACATGATCATTACCTCTTGTACACAATAATTTATCAATCACTGTAGCATGCTATGAGGCTACATCCTACTCTCTCAGCAACTCACCAAACAGAAGTTACCCACATTCTTTGAAAGACTCTTAAATACTACTTCTTTGACCTGCAAATAACCATTTGGGAAAAAAAATAAATTAAAGCTTCAAGATCACCTCTAAATTCTGGACATAAATATTATGCTAAGCCAATATGGAGACAAGTAGTAAAAAAGATGCAAGAACCCTGAGACATATCTGAAGTCCTCAGATAAAAGTTAGCACATACAAATTCCCATTTAGAAGCAGAAGTAATTTGAAGAAATTCTACTTAATGGATGGCACAGCAAATATGGGTTCTGGTTTCCAACAAAAAGTGACATGCAGTAAAATATTTAGGCAATCTCTTGAGGACTATGTAGCATTTCATAAATTAAAGGGCTTTAGTCAGCTTTCCACATGACAGCAACCAACCCACAGTTCAGTCAGAGAAGTGTTTGTGTTTTATCCCAAGATGGATTGGAGGAACTTCTGGCGTGAACTGACACTGATATAAACTGCTCAAGATTTTTTACAGAGAAGAAATGGAAGACAAAGCAAACTGTTTTAAATTGAAGCTACCACAATATTCAGCAGAAGCCAAAATTCTCTGCTCTGAAACTCATGTGACTAAACACTGGGATGTAATTTTCAAATAGGTAAGTAAACTGCCTTCATAAATTCCACCACTAGGTTTAAAAATCATTTAGTTCTCATTCCAATTGTGTTAGTGTGTCTGTGTAGCTTTGGGCAGAAAACAGAGTGTACTGGTTGTTAAAGAAATGGGAGAGTAAGGGGATGTGAATCCTGCTGTGGTGGTATCACAGAATGCCTGGGTGACCTCAGGCTAGTCAGTTGTGACCTCTGTAAAATGGAGATAATCACACTTATCTGATTCAAGGGGGTACCAGGAGACCAACTGTTTCCTAATTGTTTGGAGATGTACACGGGAAAGGCACAATATATAGTTACACGTGTTAGGTTTCTGGAAATATCTACTGGTGACACAATAGATTTTACCCATCTGTGTAAAAGTGTCAAGTACTGCTATTATTTTGACCTCATTGATAAAGAAAGGATGGGTGGTCTGGTAGACTGAAGCACATTTTGGCTGGAAGCTATTACCCTTTGAGATGACCTCTTGTTTCAAGTTTCATTGGTGTATCAGAAAAGTTACAGGCAGCAACAGTAAGGGTTTCTCTAATTCATGCTACAAAACCACTCAAATCTGTTTTATCTCCTCTGACATGCTACTCCTCTGTACTAGCCCTAATGATATTTTCCCTAATCAAGCATATGTTAATGGCAGGAAGCAATGTCACTTCTTTCTGGTTTTACCTGACCTGGTACTCACTGTACATGTGAAGCTATACCAAGCTCAAGTGTCTCTCACTAATAATGAGGTGTAGAAAAACCGACTGCAATGCTAAGAAGGCATAAAAAATGATGGTAATTTAAGAGGACTACTGATTTTAAAACAAGATACCTAAACTGAGGTAAAATGTAGATCCTTCTGATAGTTTCATGTAGCCATTCAGTTTTAGGGAGAGAAGTTGTTTAAGGTGATTTGGACCGGATTTATGTAAACTGAGTAGCAAGGAAAAGAGATGATTTACATTGAAACATAGCACAAGCAACCATCAAGTAGCAGTAGTTTTACTGCTGAAATGTGACTCTGGAGAATTTTTACAAAATCTCCACACTTGGCCAGGCAGGGTAAGGCAGGAAAGGGACCAGTGTGAAATTATTAGTTTTAACCCAGAGTAATCTATGCTGATTTCTATTACACCAGAATAATTTTACACCAGAAATATCCATACAGAATGCAAATACTGGCACCTCTGTCTAAAGCACGCATTTACCACCAAGTGCCCTTGATTTACTCAGTGTGTTTGCAAGGATGAACCACTCTATCATTTGTATCAGCAATGCAACTCCCACCCACATGTGCTTCAACCCCAGACTTGACTAATGCATGAATCTTTTTGCTGTGCTCCTTATGAAATGCTGTGTCCTATCACGTTGCCACGATACTGACGCTAGATTTATGGCTCTAACTAAATCATCCGATCATACCACTTCTCTGCTGTGCTTCTTCCATTACCACCTAATGTATCAAAAGCATCGATTTTACACTTGCCAGCTTTCCTGCCTGAGCACTCCAAGGTCCTGCAGCACTTTATTACACCCCATGCCCAGTCCCAGAGCTGTCATGCTAATGAGCCATGTGTTGCTACTTTAATTTTTCTGAAGCAGGTCACAAAGCTCAATTCTCCCCTCATGTGGGAGAACCTAGAGTCCAATTCCTGAGCCGTCATGGCTGGCTGATTTTGAATAGTGCATATGATGACAGGCTCTCATCTTGCTGGCCTGGCCACCACAAAACCCCTTCCCTCCCAAATGCTGACAGAAATATAGCCATTTACGGTTTCAGAATGCTTTTTCCTATTTGCAGCATACTGTACTTACCAAACACCTAATATCCTGAGGTGTCCAAAATGCTAGAATTATAACCTGCTTAACCTCAACACTTCTGAGAGTCCAATTTTTATCTCTACAACAGGGGTCTTATTTAACTGAAAGAAAATGAAAGCATGATTAAGAGACTCAATTGTCAGGACATCTAGAAATACCCTGAAAATCTAGAGAAATTCAGCACAACAGAAAAAGGCTCAGATCCTACAGAAAGGACCAATATATTTTACGACTTGCAGGTATGAATCCCTTCCAACTGCAGGTATTTTATGATTTCTATGAATTTACTGCCTTGCCAGGACCTCAGTTAGGAAAGGTATGAAAGACAAGAGGTTAGAGTAGCAACTTCTAGGTTACCCGGAAAGGCATCTAAAACATACTTGTTACATTTTGTACATTTGTACATTTAATTTCTGAGTAATGTTGATGTCCTAAGACATGAAAGAATAGGAACAACTAGGAGGTAATTAATGAGGGCCAGTCCAGCCTTCTTATTTTGACCACCCCTACTAATAAGACTACTTGGTGTTTGAGACCCTTGATGAGCAAAAGGAGCAGATTTGGGTCTCAGTAGCTTTGCTTGTTTTAGAATTTTAAATGGCATGTGAGCTGGCGAGAAATGCATCAACCATCATTCTGTTAGTAATTGTTTTCCACATGCATTTGTGTTTTAGTGGTAGAAAGTAGTAGATTAAGATATGAGGTCTCTGCCATTTGGTAGAGATTTTCTGGCCTCACCATCCCTGGAAGTGTTCAGAAGGTACCTGCATATGGTACCTGAGGACATGGTTTAGTGGAGCTGGGTTAATGGTTGGACTCTGAGACCTCAGAGTATTTTCCAGCCTCAATGATTCTCTGATGCTATGAAGTAACATGGAGTCATATGGCCCATGTGTAACATGGGTCTTTTGGCCCACCATTGCTGCCTTCAGTGAATGGCTGCATATTTTCATGGTACTTTGACACGTCAGTATTAGCTGCCCTCTTGTAAACAGAAATACCATACACTACATCTGAATTTGATCACCTTCTGTCATACAACATTACATTTTATCTTTTCGCTACACTTTCTCTGCTTTACATGGAAAAGGCCTAAACTATTAGGCTGCCATTCAGAGAACTAATTACTACATAGAAAGAGAAAAAACAGCTATAAAATTTTTCCTGTTGTGAGAGCAGACTGTGAAGATGTGTTACAAAAAGGCTGCCTAAATTTTGCAGCATCACCATCCCCTACCTCCAGAGAAAGAGCATGTGTTAAAAGCCAGCAGTAAAGCCCTGAGATACTGTGGATTTATCAGCTGAACAGAGAGGGAATACAACAGTGTTTTTCATTTTCAATCTAAAATTAAGAATATGAAAATCTCCAAAACTTCTAAGGAGCAAACAACAGTTATTATCTCCCATTTTATTTATGTAAGAGTCAAGCACCACCATTTAGGTCACTTGGCCAAGGTCACTGACTGTAACCAGTCACCAGTTTTTTACTGGTGTTGATTCCAGATTTTCAAGCACTACTTACTACAAAATATAGACCTTGCAGTCATAGATTTTGAGCTAATGCCAATCATGCATTTAAAGCACTATGCCAGCTATTCCGTCTCTTTTGGGGGCTTTTTTTCTCCATTCATATGGCAGGACTTAAAAACAAACAAAACTTTCAACCCTTCAAATTCTGGTGTATTCCCAACTGCCATCAAAATGAATTTTTATCTCGGATGTGTACACTGGGGCTTGTAGTCCTCAAAGGCTTAACCCAATTGACTCTTGAAGAACTGTTACAGTCTTTCATGCAAAGCTCTTCATACCAAAGCTTTCTTCTGTGCCGTAACTGCCCTTCACATCAGCTTTACTACCAAGAATGGGCACTACGGGCTTGGTCCTGCTGTTAAGACACATGGTTAAGGACTGCCCTCCCTTGAACAAATACTCTACTGCTTTGCACCCAGGTACACATGGGAAGCAACTTCAAAAGATACACCGTGGCTCATACAGACACAGCAAGAAGATGCATGATCCTCTCATGTCATATTTCAAGTATAATTTTTCAGAAAAATCACACTGGATCCACAGAAAACACTTTTTCCTTTGAATTACTGCCTCAAATATTTTTTAACCTGATCCTTTCTCTTCTACTCAGAGCCTCAAAAGCTTCCACCCAAAATACCTAAAGCTATCATTGCTTTAGCTGAAGAATTTGTTGTGGTGACATGATGGTTTGAAAGCTGTGGTTGAGATTAATAGTGTGTTACAATAAACACAGTGAATAATGCAAAGCACAGAAATGATGGAGGAGGAAGTGGGGGGATACATCTTCTGAGCCTATGCAGTTATTGGATGTTTAGTTTGAAAGAACACACAGGTCAGAGTGAGACTTCTGGCATCTTCTCGCTTACAAATTAATCACCAGTTCACAGTGACCAGCAAATTTCAGCTTATAAATAAAGTTCAAAGCCCCCAGGTTCTCATTTAAAAATGGAGACATATGGCTTGCAAACAGCTAATGGAACAAGCCTTCCCAAAGTTTGAGCTCATTCCCAACTGAGAGATCCATTTCACAGTAATAACACAACGCAGCCATGAGTACATGAGCTTCAGACTTCCTTCCTGTATTTTATAATACTCTGCACTTCCACAGCAGCTTTTATCTAGTAAGTGGAAAAAGTTCTGATGAACATCAGTTATGACTTTTCAAAGTGTAGAAGGCACTGGAGGAACTGAGAACATACACAGACCTCCAGTCATACAGGCTTCAGCCCAGAGATGATACATACCCAGAAACAAAAAGTTCAATGTTGTGCATCCAAAAAATTGAAAATATTTAGAAAAATAAATAGTTTACTCTCTGAAACCTGATGTCTGCAAGTTTGGAGCCACAGTCCCTTCCTGTCTACTTGTTCACCATAGTGTAAACCATGTCTAGCTCCAGTAATATCATACAAATAAGAAAACAGTTCAGAAGGATACTGAATCCTAGAGTTTGCTGTAGCTCTCATTTGCAACTGAGAAAACTGAGGTTTAAGTTTTGTATCTGAGAAGCCTGTGGCAGAAATCAGAAGGCTGAATTCCTAGTACTCACTCCAGTCTCTGGACAACTCTGCCTTCAATGTATTGTTCTTCTAAAGCTGCCCTGAAAGCATTTTTTCCACACAGAATCTACTGCTTTGGGGGCTTTGTTTCATGTTAGTCACAAATCTCTCAGTATAACCTGAGGTAGACCAAAACACTGGCAGTCCTGCAGTGAAAAAGCATCTAATGGGTCATAAATTAATGTTTCATTTCCTTTAATAGTGTAATGATTAATTCCTTCTTCAGAGCAAGATTTTGTTGTACATTTGATAGTTACACTATAAAGAAAGAAACAAGATTTTTTAACGTCAAAAAGGATCAAAGCCAGAATACTGCTATTTTTGTTTGTCCTCTTGTAGCTTGACTCTTCAAACAGTTTTTTCTCCCCAATTTTGTAAAAAGGTAAAAAAATCTATCTCAGATGAGACCTAGCACAGCTTGTCAAGTTTTGACCCACAGTGAATTTTTTTTGCAGATACAAACCCCTGAAAGTAGGGGTTTCTAATGGAAATGCTGACATAACCTTAACTATACCAGTGCCGCCGTAATCTCAGGTTACCAGGAATATTTCTGCTGCCAATTCCATTTAACAAGTCTGAATGCATATAATTTGTTCCAGTTGTCTTTCCTCGGAGTGGGGCTCCTTTGTGCACACTTTCCAATGTGGCTTGCATTAAAAGAAAGAAAAAAACCTCCTACTCCTATGTAAATTCATATACACACTGATACGGCTTTATCACAGCTAAAAAGCTATAAACGTGCTTTAACTGATTCAGCGTGTTCCTTGGCCTGGAAAGGTGACTTGTTTCATTGCTGCTCTTCACTGAATGTGACAATCGTAACTTCGCTTTATTCTTTCTGAGATGTTTATTCCTTGCGAAAAAACCTCCCAAAAGCCCCCGAACTGCCTCTCTGTGTATTCATATTATTCTCTCCTGACCAAACGTCCCTGTGTTTGAGCCAAAAGGATTTAAGCTGGGTCAGGATTTGCCCCTGGCTAAGCTAGGAATCTAATCCAAATGCCTCCCACTGATACCAGCGATAAGAATCTAGTCCTACAGCAAATGATTTGCTTCTCACCTTTGGCTCATCCTGAAGCCAAACAACTGCCAGGTTAAACAAATATTCTCAGGATGCAAAGTGAATTCACGAAGCAAGAGCTTAAGGGACAGCAAGGTAAGTGGGCACTTCTAGAGCCTCATGTCCTCTGAAAGATCAGCAGCTCATACACTGACATCTCTCTGATCTTTCCTCCTAGAAGGAAAAGTGAAACGGGAGGAACAAAAACTCAACAGGATGGCTCCACTGCTCAGTGAATAAGAACAGGAATAATTCATGATCTTATCCTCCTCACAGCTGCCAGTTAACAGCATTTTACTTGAGCTTCAGGGTCTAAGAGGCAATAGCTGATGCCTGGAAACTCAAAACCTTAACCTTGTTGTCATCTTTATGTCAGAGATAAAGTCAGAGGAATGATGTGAGGACAAATTTTCAAATACATCAGTGAATTTTTGGAAGGTTTCAGTGAGTTTGAGTAGATGACAACTGTGAAAATCAAGCCAAAATGGTCATCTCCACACTAACCTCTCAGGCTTCTGGGGAGCCATAGTCAAGACAGGTCTAGCCACAATGAGTGCAAAAAGAGAAATCTCCTCAGATGACTCAAACCCTAGTGGCTTGAAATGTCTCTATCTAAATTGAAAGCTTATGGTTAATAGGTTTCTTGTTTAGTTTTCTGACTAAAATTAAAAGAGAGGAATTAAGGTTACAGTTTCTCAGGCTGAATTCTGAGCACGTTCGTTCCCAAATTAGAGAATAACTTAATTGAAAAATTATGTAAAACTGATTTTCAAAATGCTTTTTTTTTGAAGCACCTCACCTAATCATCACTACTGTTTTAAAAAATATATATTATTTTAATAAATAATATTTCTAAAAGTACTGCTAAACTAAACACCTTTTAAACCTTTCCTCTCCTTAGGATGTCTTCTACTAAATTTCTGCAGTGTTGGGGAGGAGAGGAGGGGAGGAGGGTGATAATGTTAAAAAAGTTTTAATAGGAAATGCAGTAACAAAGAATATTTAAAACTTTTTAAAAGACACTTGGAAATTGACTGTATCTTCCAATTCCTGCTTCCCTTCTGTAATTATGAATTACCATTATGAGTAACACTGACTGCTAATGGACTCTGCAAATCTCTGATAAAGGATGCAGAGATTAATTGCTATTCTTACTTAACACACTTGCTTGAGTAGTAAAAAAGAAGCAATAGAAAGCACTGTGCAAGGACAAAACACAGCAAGAGAATAGATCGTCTGTTCACAAGCTTTTTTGGAATGAAAAATGAAAGCCTTCCATAAAAGAAAACTGAATTTAATTGGAATTTATTGTTGGTTTTTAGATGAGAAAATTATCAATTATTCAGATTACATTATCAAAGGCTCTTTTGCTCTCCTCAGTTAGATTCCTGAAAATTCACCACTTCTAAGATGCCTCACATGATACTATTCCTTCTTCAAAATCCTTTAATATTCAGTGTCTTTTGGCCTCCCTGCTGCAGTTTGATCTCTCTGTACTTTCTTCCCTGGTGCTGTAAACACCTAACCCTGTGCTTGAGCAGGACTCCTGCAGGACAACTGAATTTGGACCCAAAGATCAGAGTAGCGCTGCCTGATGCAGAGCAGGCTGATGCTGCACTGAGCCTTTCAGCCGGTCTCACCAGGCTGCTGAATGGGTCTGAGAACAGCCGTCGCTGTGTGGCAGCCTCTGCAGCACCAACCACACCACGGATACAAAAGAAATAAACACTGAGCACTCACAGGCAGATTAAAAACTTTCAGCAGAAAGTGCCTTGTGTTTATAAAAGATGACTTCCCTCTAGATCCTGAGGAAATCCAGCCATAGCAGCAGCAGTGGCACATGATCTGGTCAGTTACAGTAAATTGCAAGAAAGGCACCATTTATATAAAATTAAACTATTTGACAAAAAAAAAAAAAAAAGAATAGGCTATAGGAGCCCCCAGCAGCCTTTTTATGAAGGATTTAGCTTCTTAAAGCTGGGCCAAATAATTGAATAAATAGTGGAAATTCTTACTGAAGGATAGGAAAGGGAGGTAAATTACAAACAGTGATTGTATTTAACAGCTCAAGGCTGCTGTTTAAAGATTTAAAAAAAACTTTAAAGAAAATAGGTTACAAATCAGAAGGCCCAGATTTAGCTAGAAATGAAAATTAAAATCTTTGAGGGATTTACTACTTCAAATTGTCCAGCACTCCAAACAAGAAAAAGTGGGAAAAGCAATACAAGAACCTTCCTTAACTAAGTGATCATGGATTTTGTTGGTCAAGCAGCTCATTCATGCAGATCTCACTATGCAGAAGAAGCATGGTGTGGCTGCTGGGAGCAAACTGACCCTGATGCGGTGTATTTTCTACCAAAATCATGGATCATAGAGAAATCACATCTGTCTCCCAGGATCTAACCTTAGAATATTTATGTATGTACTCAACACAGATTTTCCTCCTTGTCCACTGCCAGTGTAACCTGTGCCAAGGTAAGGGCTGCACCATCCATGCTTCATGCAACTTTTAACCCTCCTCTTGGAATTCAAAATGTAATAATACTGAGAATCATGCCTGCCTTCCTCCCCTCCCTCTCTCTCCAGCAGCAGTGTTACTTTGGGTGACTGGCATCACGACCCTCCACCACTGCTTCTTCTGTGAAAAATGCCTTTAATGGTACAAAAGGTGCAAAACTGGTTAAGCAGTGGTGAGCCACAAGTTTTTGTAATAGGGATGTATTTGAGAGAGAAACCAAATAAACTGGGGTACATATATTCAGAGTTGGGTGATGAGACTCCAAACTGTATTAGATCCTTCCAAGAGAGACTTCAGCAGATCTTACCTCCAGTGTCACCAAAGTCATTTCTAGGACCAGAGAGTCAGTTTTCGATATTCTTACAATTTTCTGGTATTGCTTTACTTCTGTTAGAATTAAATAAAATCCATGCTCTGGTCTCAAAAATTGTGTTACACCCATTTGAGAACACTAAAATGCCCCAAACCAGAGGTGATGTGGGATTTTGTGGCTCCCAAGTGCAGAGGCTGTTTCAAGTGACTAGATCCAGCCTTCCTGTCTGCCTGGTACAATCAGCTTAGTGAAACACACCAGATCCCACCAAACGACAAAAGCACACTTCTCATGGAATGGCTGCTCACTGAGGGAAGAAGTCGCACATTTCGGCTTTGACTATGAGGCAGCACAGCCAGTGTTCTCAAAGGAATTTGGATGTCAGCTTACCACAGATTTCATATATCTTTCCAAATCCATTCTTTGTCACTCTGTACAACAGCCGTCTCCCTACCTCAGACCTGCACTGGGCAGAGATGTACCTGCTAATGTCCCCAATGCCACAGCTGTGGATGCTGAAGGGACATGGGCAGCAATGGTCAGGCTGATGTGCTCCTCCTGAACACCATTCCCTACAGATGCTTGATTTTTTAAAATGTATTTTTCATGTCATTTACTGGTTCAAATGGAAGAAAGCTGCCACGAATGAGCTAATCACACACCTACAGCCCTCCCTGGCTAATGCTCAACCTTTCTCAGCTGGCCAAGAGCCTCCCTACAGCCCCACTTGCTCATGCTTCTTCTCCCACAGCCTTGTCAGGAACTCCATGTTCTGATCCAGCACAGCAGTTGTTAAGTTTCTTAGTACAACCAGATTAAAGATTGGATGCCTTCAGACAGTTCTGGCTTCTACTGAGTCCTATACATATATACCTACATACCAGTATAAGTAAGAAACCTGAAAAACTAATTAGTGTTTCTTAATGTCCACCAAGATACCACAAGTCAGCCAACTTTTCAAATACTGCTGAAGTCCTAAAATCAGGAAATTTTAAGGTTTCTGAACGGAAACAACCTGAGATTTTTCAGAGAGACAGGGCTGTTTAGTCTGCAGAAGGGAAGGCGTGCGACCTTTCGATGCATAAAAGGGGATTATGAGGAAGATGGAGAGAGACTTTTTACAACTGCTTGTACTCATAGGACAAGGGAAAATGGTTTTTAACTAAAAGAGGATAGATTTAAATTTCATATAAGGAATTATTTATCATGAGTGATAAAGCACTGGCACAGGTTACCCGGAGAAGCTGTGGCTGCCCCATCCCCAGCAGTGTTCAAGGCCAGGTTGGATGGGGCTCTGAGCAGCCTGGGTCTAGTGGAAGGTGTCCCTGCCCATGGCAGGGTGGTTGGAACAAGGTGATGATTAAAGGCCCTTCCAATCTAAAGCATTCTAGGATTCTTTGAAATGGAGACATTCACACCTTAATTACTTTGGGTAATTTTAGGTGAAGTAAAAAGCCTTCTGGACTTGACATAAATAAAAATTAAAAATTAAAAGGTCCAAGTCTGAAAAATCCCTTTTTCCTTAAAGTTATGTACCTGCTGATATTATAGGCACAATAAAAATTTGGACTTTCAATGTTATAAGTTACTTAGAAATAAAGAAAATCAAACAATGGTTTGTAATGCATCTAACACAAAACTCAAAGCCCTAAAAGATGCCCATGTATTTATATACATATTAGCTGGTTCCAGCCTGCATTTGAAAGTTTAGGTGGACATTTTTCTGGAAGTATAAAAATAATATTATGGACAATATTACCTTTTTGGAATGAAAAGAACTTAGATAAAGAATAGCCTACTGTATATTCAAAAAGTAGCATGTTTCTTAAGTTCCATGTGCATTATATTTGCAATTTACATGGAGATTTGTAACAGCGGTGCTGCTCCCTGGGTGTTACTTACTTTGGATGGACTTCTCTAAGGCTGAGTTTACACAGCTGTGGTAGGAAAACCTAGCCACAATCAATTAAAAAGTGCAACACAAATCCTTTGAACAGCATTCTCAGGCTGTCCTGCTGTTGAGACAGCTACTATTCTCCAAGAACGAGTGCTCTAACTGTATTAAACTTAGTCCTAACCAAAATAAGCTTTTACTAATTTTCACCATTTAAGGAACATAAAGACCTGCCTTTGTCATTTAAAATTTAAGCAGACTAAGCCTCACAGAAACAGAACGTTAAAGAACTAAAGCAATTAAATCCATTTACAGAGGTCAGAAGAGTCTCTGGGTTTTAGACATGATGGGCTTGTATGGTCTGTGCTTGTCATTCATGTGAACTTTCAGATTATGGGTTGATAGGTGGCAAAGTAAGTCACCTTTGTTTTCCTCTTGATAGCAGAGCTTCGCTGAGCTGATCCTAGCAGGTCACCAGTGTCAGGCCATTACCTGCACTTCTGATTACTGAAAAACTAGAATAAGCAGGCAAATGAGACCCCAGACGCCTTGTCTTTATGTGGAACATATTTATTACCAACCTACTCAATCCTGCACACAAAGAAGGCCTCAGGGAATGTAGTATGTCTATAAGCTGATGCAAAAAGCACTGAAGAAAAAAAAATAAAAAAGAGGATAAATAAGCAGGCAGCTGAAAAGTCTTAAGTCTAATTAACTCACCAGCACATTGATAATACAATAATGTGGTCAACCTGTGGACTCTGAAAAAGGCTTTTTTGTTGTTTTTCAGCTAATTAGTAAAATAAGAGATTAAGGTTTTTAATCTTGGTTTCTCTTTCTTCCCTCTTTTTACCTGGAGGGTGCGCGTGTATGTGTACATATGTATTTCCTAAATGAGCAAAGAGAGAGTACATACATATACATTATGATGTGGAAAACATGAGGTGGAGTGTGAGTTTGGTTTTATTTCTAACAAGAGGGTCATCAACATTATTTCAGATTTCCATGTTCTGTGACTGCAAGTAGTCAGATGTGTGTGTGTGTGTGTTATAGGGTGGGAGGGGAAGGGGGAAGCTGAACAGAGGATATGAATTTTAATCAGTTTCCTGAATGAATACAACACTGTATTTCCCCCTACTCTCCTTACGATGACAATTCAGAGGAGATAACCTTCTCCTTTGAAAAACCTTGAAAGCAAAGTTTGTTTTTACCATAACAAATGCAACAAAAGAAGAGGGAAGCTGGGAAAGAGAGAGGGCGGACAAATTAAATGTCAAACTTTCTCTCCTTACTTGAAGATAACAGCATACTAGGAAACCTTCTTAGAAGCTTAACATAAACGCAGTTAAGCTGTTGCCAGCTGCAGTAAACCTCTCTCTCACCTTTCTTTCTCTCTTTCAAGATATCTTTGAATGCCTTCTCCTTCATCATAAATCAGACCTGTGAGCAATTATCGCTCAAGCCGGATGGCAGTGGCCTGACTGGCCACTGCTATTCCACTGCTGTAATCTGCACTTCGTCAGGTTACACTACCCTTGATGAAATTTCACATTTCTTTGCCAATGAGCGTTACCTCTCCATTTATGACTCACTGTCTTTGCAGCAGAGAACTGTGAATTTCGTTCCTCTCCTTCTAATTTGCTTAAGCATCATGGACCATCCGGCGGTGCTGAGCACCCTCAGCAACCCATCGGGGAGTCTCAAAGCATCGCAACAGGACGTGGTTCTGCTGCTGTTCCTCAAACACTTTCCCTGAGGGCATATCTCAGCGCCTCGGAGGGAGACTGGACACAGACACCCTACTCTGGGATGGTGCAGATGCCACTGTCACAACCATCAAAGGAACCCTTCGTATTCGTCATCCCCTTTCTTATCCGTGCTGCCCTTGGGTGACAGGTTCGTCACAAGTTCCGGCCCCGCCAGCCCCCAGACTGCACCTTGCCGCTCTCACAGAGAAGGGGGAGGCTCTTTGGCCAGTCTTTCAGCTAGGAGTTAATAAAATGAAAAAGCCAAACCACCCCGAAATTCCAGCCCCGCAAAAATGAGCGGGCTCCAGCCTTCAAGTCACGCCAAGTCTGTGAGCGCTGCCCGGGTACCAAACGGGGCTGCGCGTCCCGCACCGCCGCCACCCACCAGCGCGCACGGCACCCAGCACGGACCTGCCCAAAGCTCCCAACCTTTGCTAAGCAACTTTTAACTTTTTAAATAAAACCCCCAAACCAACCCAAAGGGCACACCCGCTCCCCCAACCAACCTACATCCCCGCGCACGACTGTCAAGACGGGCATGAAAAAGTAGGCACAGAGAGAGAGGGAAAGAAAGAGAGAGAGCGAGAAAGTCACTCACCGTTGGCGGCGACACAGAGGTTTCCAGAGCCACTTTGAACTAAGAATGACTGAGGGACAAACTCTTCCTCAGAGTCCGAGCCCGCGGCCGCCCGGGCCGCGCCGTCGCCCAGCGACCGCCCCGGGCCGTCATTGGCCGGCGGCGAGGGGAGAGGGGAGGGGGACTGCGAGCGGGGGGTGGAGGAGGCGGACGAACAGGGCAGGGGGGGACCTGCGGGCCACAGACACACACACAGAGAAGGGAGGGGGAAAAAAAACACAGAAAGAAATAAAATGAACAAAAAAACCACGGCAAAACACAGACAGAGAGACAATAAAAGTCGAGCCGGGGCATGAGGGAAGGCCGCCCCCCACCCCGCCGCCTGCCCCAGCGGGGCAGCCCTGCCTGAGGGGCGGCCGACTGCACGTATCTGACCCCATTACCTGCTGCCCCTCGGGCTGTTACTGTCCTTTAAAACTCCTATCCTCCTAATATCCATCCTTTAAAACTTCGCATCCGTCAGGTTTTTTGTTGGGCTTTTTCGGTTTGGTTTGTTTTTGTTAAGATTTTGACACTGGCGAGAGCCTCTGGTCCGAGATGCGCTTTGTTCCCACGACGTGGGTGCTCACGGTCAATGAGTCGCACTCATTGATGCGGCCGCGCTCCGTCTTACTAACGGGAAAGCTTTGTCCGACGTCTTGTGAGATGAATTATTTCAGATTCCATGTGAAAAGTGTAAAGTCCTTTTGGGGACTGGTTTAACAATTCTCTTCCCCCAAGTTTATAAAGCAAACGGTGCAAGACCTCCACCATACAGGCAAGAGGTGGAGGAAAGGTGTGGACACCGCTGTGTATGGTAGAAGCAACTCTGCAAACCACCACACTGATAACAGAACAGAAACACAGCTCAGACCAGCATAATTTCGTTGATTAAATTACAAAAAGCACAACAAATCAGGTTCTAAGATTATATTTTACACAGAGCTGTGCCTGACTGAGGAAGAGCTTCTACTGACTGTAAGGAAATTGAATCAGGTACATGTAGGTTAAGTAGATCCAATTGGAAAAGCTTACTGTAAGCAATTAATGGTTATCAGGGTCTTATTTCAATCATATTTTTAAACAAAACCGGGAAGTCAGAAGGGCCAGACTGGCAAAAAAAAAAACTATCAGGCAAATGTGGAGGTCAGATATGTGCAGTACATCAATAAAAACAGGGGGAATATGAACACAAACATATAATACAGGACAATGCATTTAAACATGAACTTTTCCCCTTGCTACATTTGATCTGAAAGTCATTATGATTAATCTTTTACATTTTCCCAAATACTGAAATTTTACCATGCAAAATCCATCAAAATAAAAGAACAGTCAGTACAAGAAAACCAGCAAATTTTAAAAAATCGTCTGTTTCTAAAAAACCACATTTTGAACATAGCATAGCTCACAACGTAGCTGTACAATATTTCTTAGTAAACACAACATGAACACTTTAGGAACAGACACAAACCCCAAACAATAAAGTAGGTTTAACATTTAAATTCCCCAAAGCTTGTTCTGCTATTTTTCCTTCCACCTTGGTCATTAGTTTTTCTCATCATAAGCCCTCGGATGTCACCTCTTATGCCAGTCTTATAAATTGCCAATTATAATTAGAGAAAAAATTGTGGCATCAGAGGCAGACCCTGGGATCCAAGGAGAACACTGAACTGTACCTGTGCTTAGAGACACTTGTCACCCAAAGGAGAAAAGCCAGTGTTGGTTGAGAGCCTACACTCCCTTGTGTGAACAGCAGCCTGTGCAGCATGCAGACCGAGAGCCGAAACTCAGCCCTCTGTGTTTTGTTATGATTAGCAGTGGAGCTGTCTGGATCGTCTTCTTTCTGACAACCTTCCAGATATACAAGTTCCTCCTTTAGGAATGCAGCTTTTAAGGAATCTGCAGCCCACTTCACACTCCCAGACCCTTTTTATGGTGCCAAGGCTGTATGCAACCTTTCCATTGTGCTAACCACTGGTAGGAGCTGGAGACAGACAGGAAGAAAAAGGAGCACGTGCAAGTGGACGAGCACTGCTTTCCTTGTCACAGTCCCTGACGGACAGCTCTAATTTTGATCTGCTTTTGAAGAAGCAAAGTCTACTCTGAGTCATCCTCTTTGTGGCAGTAGAGATTTGATGAGCCCTGACATGTAACAAAGTTTAAATCAGGACTTTGATTTGCTATACTTTCATTACAAAACAAGGTGACATGTATTTCTAATCCTGTGTAGTCACAGGCTGAATTTTAGTGTGATGATGACTGAAATGGAAGAGAAGTGTAAAATCAATGTCTTCCTAAAGACCCATACAGTTTTTTCGGTGTACTTTGTAAGGAGAGGACATTGAGAAAGACAATCTAGATTAAAAAAATATTTCAAGCCTTTGACTCATTTACACAAACACCAATGAAATGCATAAAAGGGAGGTTAATGGTGTGGCTACCCAACTAAAAAAAAAAAAAAATGGACAATTACAGTAGAGCCCCAAAGCTCTCCCTGTGTTTTGTTTAGATGGCATGTTTGGCATAACTATATATGAATTCTGTAGTCTGGACAAGAAGAGCAGGAGCGGAATGAGCTGAATTTGGAATTGTAACCCTAAAAGCAAAATGTCAGTGCTTTTGTCAGTCCACATCAGAAAGTTTCTGCCATTTCCACACGGTTGCAAGTGTTTAGGGTTTTTTTTTTGGTAGGAGCTTTCCCCATCTCCCAGTATTGAAGTTTTGGCAAGAATAAAAGAAAAAAATATAAATAAAAACAAAACCAAAACCTTTTTAATGGCAACTTTGGGTTTTAATCAACTACATCATTGCACATGAGAAGATCTCATGAGCTTTCACGGTTGTTACGTGCACTTCCAGCAGTGTATGAGCTGACCTTTACAAGGGAAGATTCCCTAGGAATTGTGCATACTAACCACTCAGGCCTGTGCTGCTATGAAGGGCACTGGCACATACCACCGTGCTCCATGGAAAATTGCCTTTTGGGCATGAATGACGGGGTGGATTCAACAGGAGATTCTGCCAGCTGCTGGATGGAAGGTGTGCACTAGGCAGCTCTGCTGACAACCAATTAAAATGCATAGGAAGCAAAGTGATATCTTCCTTTTTAACAAGTCAACAAGGCTGTAAGGCAAGCATGTGTTAAGCTGTGGATCCTTTAAGAGAACTGCCTCCTTTTTTTCCTGCTTGGACAGAAAACCAAGAATTAAATCTGACCTTTTCACAAAAATTAAAGCAAGAGAGATGAAAGCTACAAGTTTGTTTCCTTCTCAGACAAGTATCTCATTGAATTGACTGCAACTGCAGGTCCAAGTAAAACAAGCCTGTAAACTTTCATTCCAGCTGCCAGAGCAAAATTTCTAATTGATTAGAGCAAAATGAACTTGCAGCAATACTGGGTTGCCATGGAACCTGAGCAAGTAGGACAAGTTACTTTGCAGACTGTGCTGTTTCTCCTTCAAAAATACAAACCAGAAGGACTAGATAACACGTTCATTATGTAGTCTCTTGCAATTTGGAACTTAACTCAAAGAAAAACAAAACGGATTCCAAGTATGGGCCCCTTGGCATCAATTTGTAACAATCTTATATATCCACTTGCAGTGAACAGTCAAAATTATGTTCTTTGGACTTCAGGCAGGAATAATAGTCGTTGAATGTCTCTGTATGAATGATGTGATACTAGCATATACTCAGAGGAAAAGAGAACAACCTTCTATTTCATCTATGTACCAGTATTTCAGATTAAAATTAAAAAAAAAAAAAACGGGAAGATATGTTGCAGTGTCTAGTAGATTTATGAAAGTACTTAGGAAACACAAACTTTGGAAATAGGTTAGTACAAAGAACCTGTTTCTCAACTTACCCGAGGACCTCTGCAATATTCAGGCAACTGCTTTAAATTTAGGGAAGAGACAAGCAGAGCAGACCTTAAATAGTTAGGGGAAAGTAAGACAAACAATAAACACGCCTTCATTTTATGCTGCACATTTGGCTGTAATATTTAAGAATTACTTTATCTCTCACAGGATTTGGCATTCAGAGATCAAGAGCTGATTTAAAACGGGTGTATTCATGCTAGTGTGAACAGAAGGGCTGCCAGAAATACAGAACATTCACAGAGATACTTCTAAAGAAGGTCAGTAAATTGTTTCATGGACTATATTCAGTGGATTAAACTCATATGTTTGTAATTTGTCCCAAAAGAGGTGAAAAAGAGTGGATATATACAAAGGCTGACTTCTCACAGAGCTGAAGTGACAAGGCAACAGGATTTAACAGTGTCCAATATAACCAGAATGGTATTATCTGTGATCAATAAATAAGTAGTATCAGCTCTTTTCACCTGGTAACTTCTTCTATCAAGCTTCATCCAAGAACCTTTAAGGGCTTTACAAGCATTGGGTATGTAAACTTTGAAATACTGTTATCAGATATGTTAGGATCAGTTATCAGATTGGTTGATACAATGGTCAGAGGACGAGAACACTTTTGCTATGAAGACAGGCTGAGAAAGTTGGAGTTGTTAAGCAGGGAGAAAAGAAGACTCTGAGGAGATCTTCCAGCAGCCTTCTAGTACTTAAAGGAAACTTGTAAAAAACAGGGAGTGCGACTTTTTACACAGGCAGATAGTGATAGGATAAGCAGGTAGAGTCTTAAACTAAAAGAGAAGAGATTTAGATTACATTCTGGGAAGAACTTTTTCCCTGTGAGGCTGGTGAGGCGCTAGCACAGATGGCCCAGAGAAGCTGGGGATGCTCCATCCCTGGAAGTGTTCAAGGCCAGGCTGGACAGAATTTTGAGCAACCGGTTCTAGTGGAAGGTGTCTCTGCCCAGGGCAGGGGGTGTGAACCTAGATGATCTCTAAGGTCCCTTATAGCCCAAATCATTCTGGGGAACAGACTTACTTTTCTGACAGATAAGGAAACTGAGGCACAGAGATATGTAATAATTTGATTCAAAATTCTGTCATTTCCTGTACCTGCATGTTGTATCTCTAGTCACTGAAACAGTCTAAAAGGCTCTTTGTCACACTCGAAATATTTTTAATTAGCAGAATTCCCACCATAAAGGAACAACAGGCATGGGCAGAAGTACTGTGATTGCGAATACCTCAGTACAAGTGCAGCAGTTCTCACATAAGAATGTTTGCATTAAGTCCTATCCCTGACATTGCCTTTGTACCACCTTAAAATAGGAACATCTCTAACCAAGGTTAGAACTGGTGCACCAATGATGTTAAGCACCACTACAAACAAAAGACAGTACAAACAAATCACAGTACAGCTCTGGCCTTTAAAACGAGGCTTTGCTTTGTGGGTTCACAGGAAGGCTGTGTAAATGATAGCAGAGTGTATTCTGTAGTGTGCTGGCTGAGTTTATTATCCTGTCAAAGGAAAGACAGTGTAAACAGATGAACTTCTTTTAATTTTTTTTATGTCTTCCCCTTACTTTACATAGGAGTTTTGAGTGATCTGTACTGACATTGATGTGAAATCTTACTGATCAATATTAATTTGTAGCTTGTCTTGTGCTGGAGAAAACCACGACCTGCCTAAATAACCCTTAGGTACCTCTGTATGATAAAGGAAATAAATTAATAATTGAATCTAACACTCAGGCAGTTTCATCTCAAGAGTGTATCTGATTGATTAAAACCCCACAAGCATGAAGCAGTCCTGTAGAGCTGAGATCCTGTGTGAGAGCTATCCTTGCAAAGTAGCAAGCAGAGTGGGCACCAGGACATCCCTGGATTGCTGACACATAGAACGAAGTGGAAAGGACAGCGCTCTGCCTGCACAGCAGTGTTTGGTTCCCTGCAGAATATAAAAGGCAGTGATTTGCTCCACTGGTGTTTCAGAGCATCAGAGATCCTGCTGGATTGAGGAGAGTGGGATAATATCTGCCATTTTGCTTTTC
Source organism: Irena cyanogastra (assembly GCA_013397155.1). NCBI lineage: Eukaryota > Metazoa > Chordata > Aves > Passeriformes > Irenidae > Irena > Irena cyanogastra. The sequence continues at coordinate 1,042,378 of VWZV01010744.1, read as the reverse complement.
AAGGTGAAGGGGAATGTATATGAAGAAGAGCCCTGATTATCACAAGTTAGAAGACTGGTTTAGCATCCAGAAGCCTCACTCCTTCAGAGATGGAGAAAAAAGGAATTTTCCTAAGGGACAAACAGCATTCATGTCTTTCTCATGGCAGCGTGTCAAGCCTTTCCAGTGGACAGCATAATACACCTGTGGAAAAAGCGTGAGCTGAACTAGCTGTCTGGCAAAATGTGTCAGTGAATCATAGGAGTAAGGAATTATTGCACAGATTTATTGCTACTCTTTAACAATAGGTGGTCACAGCATTCTTAGTTCAACAGGCAATATATATCTTGTGTTTAGAACTGATTAAAAAAGCAGTCTTGGAAAACTACTTTTAGTTATTTATATTTCCTGAATTTCCACCTGCACTTATGTTTATTTCACTTAATTTAATTTTGTGTATTTGATTTATAGCTTTAAAGCCAGAGGGGATAATGAATGAAACAAAGGGGACAAATGAATATCATCTTAACAAGAAAAACCTGGGCAGTTGCCATGTCACTAAAATTAAGAAATGAATAGTTGTGCCTAGAAAATGAGAAATAATCACATGCCCTGTATGGAGACTGGCATACTGGGGGAAAAAGGGCCATGTGAGGTTAAGAAGGAATGAATAAATTCACCTGGGCTGAAGTGGAGTATGAAGAACACATGTTACATGGACTTCACCTGCCTTGTGGGTGATTTGTGCTACTCTTCTAAATTGTGTTTTTCCCCTCCCCTATGCTGTGAAGATAGGCAATGATTTTCTTTAGCCATTTACCAGCATAGTGCATTTCCTATTGAGGAAGTCTAAAAGTCACTGTCAGCAGGGCTTGAAAACATTTTTGTTTGTACAGAGCAGGCCTTATTTAGACTCTCCTCTGGGTGGAAAACCTCTAGAAAAGCTCTGTGAGGAATTAAATACTGGGATATATAAAAGCATCATAGCTGAATGCCTGTTACCTGCCTGTGTCCCAGCACAGATGTGGAGCGCGTGTTTGGGTCTTATGCAATTATTCCCCAAATGAAGCAGAAGGTAGAAAGGGACAAGAAACAAGGCAGGCCTCAGATCTCCTTTCCCCCAGCTCCTGAGGTTACTAACCTGACCCAAAACAGCAGAAAACAATTATTGATTGAGCAAGATGGAGAGTAGCAGGGAGAAAATTGTTCCCTTCCGAAGTGCAGTTCCTCCATGGCTTGGGGTGCTCTGGAGCAGCACAGCCACACTTGGAATTTTTTGCCAACAGAAGAAAATAATACAGCAGATTTTCAGAAAATTACACGGGCAATTGCATGAGCCGGATACTCAGCTTGCTCATTTGTGGGCACAACAGTAGAAACAGATTGTATAAGTTAGCTACATGATTTTCTACATCCTTCACCAAAGCTCAAATTGTGTTGCTATTTAAAAGCACAAACAGGTAACGTAATTTCCAAATATGTGGGAGATTTCTTGTATCTTTTTCAAAATCAAAAAAGTAAGGATCAAGAAAGAAAGATTTTCTTCTGATAGAGACAGTATAAACAATCCTAATCACCACAGAATATTTATATCATGCCTTGTGAAATATTTATGCAAGTAATTTACATCATCTAAAGTTTTAAGGAAAATGCGACCCCCTAATTATGGCTCAGCATTACAAAAGCTTCTGCAGCTTTACTCAAACCCAACTTGTAAAAGAATAATGTAATCAGCAGGCAGTCTGATGAGCTGCCTGTGAAGTGGCCTCTCTCAGTCTGACACTAATGCTCTATCTGATCCAAACACCCAATATAAAGTATGAAGTTCTCTGCAAATGATTTCATGCAAATCTCCTAAAAGGTCCATTTTCTTGTATTTGATCACCAAAGTGTAGGCTTTACAGAAATCGCTTTCTCTAAGCTTAGTGCTAACAAATGGTTTACACTTGGAGAACTCTTCCTGATAGACTTGGTCAAGGCAAAGAACTTGTTCATGTTCCTGCTACCCCAGCAGGAAAGAGTTATTATACATGGGCCACTGCAAGGCTTTTTCACCTGCCCTAGCAAATAAAATTTACAGAAATGTCTTGTAGGGTGATTGGCAGTAATTTTCTAAAATTAACTTTAAAGTAATGCCAGAGGAGACGAAATTATGGAGTGCTAGAAACCAACCAAAATCACGTGATGTTAGAGCCCATCTGTCAGGCAGCAAAACTAATTCATCCTACAGCCAAAGCACCAAAAAATCCACAGGTTCAGCTCACATTCAGTGATACACTCTGCAGCTGTCCTGGCCCCTGGGGATGGGTTCTAACACATATGTGTAAAACAGTACATGATGAGGCAAACTATGCTGTTAAGGAAAAAATGTGTATTTCCACCTGTTAACTAATAATAACAAATAAGCATCTCTTGAAGGGAGTGAAGGTTGCAGTCGTTAAGAGAAATCCAGGACTTGCTTGGGGAAACAAAGGATAATGTGACATTGTGCAGCATAGTCACTACAGCGTCTCCCTACAGTCAGGGGAAATACAACCTTTATCTTCCAGAGGCCACTTTTTCTGTCTCCAGTTTGAGTTGGAATGTCTCATTTCTCTTCACTGACTATACAGGGACCCTTGGTGATCCTTACTTGTGCACAAGTGGAAGTATCATGAACCCTGGGCCTAATGTATAGAATCTGCCTGAAGGTAAGGCAATCGCACCAAGATGCTTTTGGCAGTGACAGTTTGGGTTGCTCCATAATACAAATCTGTAATTGCCCATCATATGTGCAGACTTGACACTTCCCTCCCAAGCTCATAGACAAAGGTGCTGTACAGTAGCAATGGAATTGGCAATTGAACACACAGGCAGCTGGAGATAAAAGTTTCAGGAAGGAGAACTCTTATGTAAAGATATTTTATGTTTCTCTTGGGAAAAAACATAGTCTGCCTGAGTAAGTACAGTCTAAAGTAAACATAACAGCTGTAGGTCTCAGGAGTCTGGGAAAGGGGTAATAAAGGTATACTGCAGTGAGACCCTACCTGTCTATGCCTAAGTGTTCTACGGAGGAAATTTGGGGTGACCTAAACATTGCCTGAATTTCTGCACTGCATAAAACTAATTAACTTGCTCAGCCTCTAACACTTAACTGGGGTAGTCTCCTCCCAATCCCAGTCTTTATCCCCGTGAGGGATGGAGGCTTGCATCCTTAAAGTTGTATAGGAACTGTTTTCCAGTCACTGTTAATTCTTATATTCTAGCCAAGCTCCCTTATTTTTGGAGGACTTTTTTTGCAGTGCATGATTTCAAAGAAAGCAAACAGCCCTCCCTGCAGCATCTAAGAGTCATGGATCAGAAGATCACTTTCTTTCTTCAGCTGAGAAAGATATCAAGGCAATTTGTGCTAAAAGACTCTTCTTAGATGAACTTTTAAAGGGATCTGATGAAGAAGAAAGGTTATTTTTCATGACACTGTCTGTGAGCTAGCTCTGGGGATCTGAAATTGAAAACAGTGGAAAGTGTGAAGCTCCTGCAGAAGGGGAAGCAGGATGATTGCTCCAGGATGGTGCTGAGACTCAGTCCATGTGCTCCAGACACCAGCAGCAGAGCATGGTGCTGTGTTCAAGGGGCTGCACCCCTGCTAACACTTGTGCTCAGTGCTGTGCCGCCATGTGCAGCCTGCAGCACCTCTGTGGCTGATGTCTGCACCCAGGTTGATAGCGGGTGTTACTCCTTTCTGGCTTACTCTGAGAGTAACTTCCCATCCTGTGACCTGGGGAAGAACTCTTTCAGATCTGTCTGATCTGATCCTTACGTGTCAGACTCTCATTTGGCATCCAAAACTCATGCTCCTGAATGCATCTGAAGATTGCACATACCCTGTGCCTGGCACAGCTCATTAAAAACCAGACCTAACCTGCATCTTCCAGCAATTTCAATTAGTTTTGTCTATTTATTCTGCAGGCTTTTCAAGACATGGACTCCTTCTCCTTGTGTGCATGTGAGGCATGCAAAACTGCAGGACTTTGATCTTGTGTTTAGCCATTAGGTGTTCTTGCAATGCAAGCTGTAAGAGTAGAGAAGCTGTTTGTGCTCAAGTAGCTGTAACTAGAGTGGAGGAGAGCAGTTCAGTGTTCTGTGGGCAGGGAGAAGCTGAGAGTGTCCCTTTGCTACAATCTGCAGGCAGGACAAGTGCTGCATTTCCAGGGAGGTCCAAGTGGAGATCACACACTTACTGAGAAAGCTGCTAGGAAGATGTGCACCCCTCACTGCTGTATTCCAATTTTGGAATATCCCTCACTGCTGTATTCCAAAATTTCACCTTATAAACTTGCACTTCAGCTTTGTCTTCCCAGAAAACTTTCTGAATTTCTGCTGATGCAAATGTATCTGAATCTGAGGCTATGCATCTGTAGGGGATGCTCTTCTCTCCTGGGAAAAATTGCCATTTTATGGTATTGTCCCAGAAGGTCATGCAGGAATATGACAATATTGAACCAGGAAAAAATAATGTTTGACCAAAAGTTGTGATTTGGTTTACATTTGTTTAAGTCTTAGAACAACTTAGCAACTAAACACTAACAGCCACCCATGAGAAGAAAAGAAATAGATCAAGAGAAATTTCCAGGTTATTGACTCACATTTCAAGTCCCAAAACATGGGAACAATCCTTTTTCCTCCAAAAGAATTTATGTATTTCAGCAGACAACAAAACAACTTGCAATGCAATAGCAAAAATTCAGAAATTTTGAGACACCATTGATGTTACTGTTATTTTTTTCTCCAAAGCATTGATTAATATCTTTAAAGCTGCAATTTAAATACCTTAATCATGGCTTTATTGACTTTTACCCTATAAGAAACTTTGACTTTTGCTCAGTGGAAAAGATGAAATTTTTCAAGTGACTATAAAAAGATTGGACCCAAATGATGATTTTCTGGATAGAGGGAAGGTAATGATAATTCAAAACACATTGCAGGCACATCGGAATTATTTAAGAATTCCAGTAGTTCAGAGAAGAGTGGCTATAAGCAGTAAAGCTAAATACAGAGAAAATAATACCTGGTCTCATTCACTGAATAGCTTTCTATCTCTTATTTCTCCCAGCCTTTGTCTGTTTTTCAGAGGGATAGTTAAAGGAATTAATTCATATTCAAGAAAAAAAACTCTTTTAAAAAGATGAGAGCAGTATTAGAAAATAACTGAGTTCTTGGAAATAAGGCACCTGAGCCCACGTGAAAATGTGCTGCTAGTTTTGCCATAACAGAACACACTACTGGTCCACCTCACATACTTATCCCTTTCCCATCACTGGCTAATTGCAGCCATGCAGTGCTCCCATAAAACAGTTTATTACACCCAATGCTATAGAGGGAAAACTCTTTCTGATACCAGTAACCAAAGCTAGGAAAGGACTCAAGATGGCTAAGATACCTTATTTTTCCCTGACTGTTGAAACAGTATGTGATATGTATTCCAAATAATTGGTAATTATTTCCCTCAGTCTATTTGCCCCAAAACTCTAACATGTAACTAACAAGCTTTGCATGTTTGTGATGAAACACTCCCTGCTTTTCTTTTTTAAATGTAATGGTTTTCATCATGATAAAATTCTAATAGGAGAAGAGAATCCTTAACTTTTGGATGATAAACAGCCCTTAGTGGTTTTGTCCATCTCTGAAGTGGTTATTCACTATAACATAGAATCCCTGCTATAATAAGTCTAACTTTAAATTCCTGATCAATTAGTCTGGCCAGCCTGATCCAGAGTTTTGGAGGTCTATCAATGCCCCCTCTCAGGTGGGCTTCTGTTATACTGCACTGAACACTCGTCAGTAGGCTGGTGAGCAGACTGTGTAACACTGTGGACTCTTTTATCTCTAATTTTGATGATCACTTGCCTGACCTTTTTGGCAGGCTTGACTTTCTGTACACTATTCAATAGTTTATACAGCTATTTTCTTTCTTATGATTCCTTTACAACTAAAGACCCTGATCTGCAAGCAGCATGCAGACCCAGCTGCCTTTCATCAGTCCACGTGTGTCAGCCAAATGCCTTTGAGTGGAGAAGCTCTGACTAAACAGTGCTTGAGGCACTTCTGCAGACATTACAGCAGTTCCACCACCCTCTATGAGCCACTCTAGCTTCAGTTTTGTCCTAATCTTTACCTTTTGGCTATCTGTGTATGCATTCATATGAGCTGTGTTTTCCCCATACTCTTTTACATTTTGGTTGAGCAGCACTTACATACACAGAAAAGAGGCCTTCTGGCATTTTTTCAAATGATGCTTTTCATTTACAAAAAACAACACAAGAACAAACATTAAAAAAAAGAAACCTTGAAAAGTCTAGAAGTAGAAAAGTCTTTTCCAAATGTGTGACTTTTTGATTCTATATATCTCTTGGGTCCATAAAGCATGAAAATCAAAGGAGACAGCAAAATAAATACAAATTATTCTGGGGAGATTCCTGAGGTTGTGGATGGTCAGTAAACTTGATCACTTCTAAGAGCTACCCAGCTACTCTTCTAAGAGCTCCCTAACCTCCAGTTGTGGAGGCTTCTGTACTCACTAAGTATCTTGCTACTTAACCTGCTGGTTCCCTGATTTTTAACATTAAAAAGAGTATTATCGGAGAGAGAAGCCTGTCTGTTGCACAGTCCTGCTGAGATAAAGAGCCCCCTTAATTCTAAATTCTCAAAAGACTGGCAAGTCACTAATACCACCCAAACTGAGGGGAGCCTAGAATCAAGGCTTTCCACTTCCTGGGGAAAGGTTCCAATTCCTAAATTATTTTTGAAGAGATCAGTGTTATCACAAATCATAAGAAGTGTTATCAGTGTTATCATGACTAAATCATCAGAAGATAGCCTGAAGGACTGACATTCAAATGTTTCCTATTAGTTGCACTGAAAGACTTTAAGAAATTCTTGTGCGAAGACACTCAAGCTTCCTGTGCCCTGTCCAGGTGGGAAGGAATTCCATATGATAGGTTGATTAGAGCTTCCCCTGCTTGTCTTCAAGGCCATCTACTTTCTTCCATTTCTATTCACACACAAAAAACCCAAAATTTGGATGGCTTTTAGTGTATAGACTGGATTTGTCCTGAACTATTTGGGACCTGATTTCCCAAATTACACTAGATTTCTTGGACTCCTAAGTTATGTGTGATTAAGGATGCATAAAAGCCGCAATTTGCAGACCTTAGTCCTTAGAGGAAAGAACCAAAGTTCATGTTTCCTTTCTTAAACTGAAATGCTGAAGTCATGAAGTGAGAGGCCCTGACAGAGAGCACATCAGGTTTTTTTTTATTTTATTTTGGAGTTAATTTCTTTCATAGTTGCAGAGAACCAAGAGCTTATGGTGAATACAGTAAGCATATTTTGGTGTTTTTATTTCTATAATCAAACAAACAATGGTATGCCGAAGAGGCAATGCTTGAAATTTTTAACAGATATAATCATAGAAAGATAATATTTCCAAATATATCTCAAACTATCAAGAGTTACCTGCACACAGACTTTGTACAGAAAGGAGTTGTCTTTTTAATGTTCTTGGCTGAAAAAAGCTACTGTCTATTCCTGTGCCTTTGGGCATAAACTAACCCACCACATGCCCACCCATGGGAAAACAACACACATTTGGAGATGCTTTAAGAAAAACAAAAGCTCATTGCTCCCTGTCACAGCTCAGTTTATACAGAAGCTACAGTAAAACTCATTTACGTTTGGGATTCTAGCCATGGACAGGTAAAGGTGCTGCTGACAAACTGTTCTGCGTCTGAAGGTTCCTGAAGGCATTCCTTATCTAAGGCTATTTCAAAGGCAGTTTTGCTTGGATCTGTCTGCTGATCCACAGTAACTGTGCTGTCTTTTGGTTTTTCTTTTTTTATCTTTTCCTTTCCCTTTATGTTTCCTTACATGCTGAAGCTGATGCAGAGATAAATGTGAAAAGGCATGACATTTCCTTTTAGTTAGAAGCTCGTGACTTTTATTATGCGTGTCCCCAAAGGTAGCTTAACCAGCACCTGGTGCTATTTGAGTGTTTCTGCCTTCCAGTCAATGAAAGACGAGTCTCTGGAACCAGGGAGCAATTAAAGCTACTTCAGAATCAAAATGGTCATTCTGTTGTGAAGATCCAAAGTTCTTCCTCGCACACACATGCACAAACACAGACAAAAGGGTTCAGATAGCCATTGTTCTGTGCCATTTACGCTGCAAAAATATATACACTGTTATAAATTCTTAGAAATTTCTTTAAACTTGCACTTAGATGCAAAGTCTGCTGCTTCTGTTTCAGATTCGAAGAAAGCTTGTCCACTTTTTCCAAGTATATCACTTCTAGTAAAAGATTCTACTTATGCTTGTGTTTTCTTGACTAACTCGTCAGATTATCACACCTACAAAAATATGCCACTAAGCTGATATTTCAAGGTCTGAAATGGTCTGAAATACAGATGTTTGATGGCTTATTTTGAGAAATAACTTTCTACTACAATATGGGTTTTATAACTGTATTGGTAACATAATCATGTAAAGCTCTTCTGGTAGTAGAGCACCAAACAGATTTCTCCACATCATTCTAGTTTTGGTGGGGGACACTGACATCCAGTAATATAAAGATGTGAAAACGTGATGTGAATTACATGAAAGAAAGCTATTATTAAAACGTAAGAAAATCTAACATAGATCTTAAGCAGCACAGACGAAAAGAAAAGGTCAGCAATCTGAATGTGTCCATTTATGGGCAGATCTATAATTTTTATGTAGATTTAGTTTCTGAGCTTTGCTGTACTCTGTCACTGATGCCATCCATGTGAGCATGTAAACATAGGTAACAGAAGCAAAGGCTGTTTGGACTGCTTGAAACAAATGATGAACTGAGGTCTGAAAACACGCATTGCACTGTGTCACTAGAAGTTAAATCTGCTGCGAGCAGAATGGGGAAGGCCACCAGGAACTAAGAGAGAAAACTTACAGGATATGGGGAAGAGAAAGAAAGACGTGAGGGTTTTGTATGGCATTGCAAAATAATATACACAGAAAGAGAACTGGTGAAACAATGGTGATGAACTTGGCCATTGGACCCACAGGATGAGAAAGAGTAGCTGTACAAATGATTTTCCATCTGGTTTACTCAAAACGTATGTATGTTCAGACAATGTTTCATGGGAAAAAACCTTCAGCTGCTGTAACTTGTGAGTTAAGTCAGGTAGAAGAACTGAGATTGGTCTGTGCCTCAAAATCTCCACAGCAACAGGCATATCTGCTGCTTTTGTTAATGCTAGGTGTAAAATGGAAGGGTAACATTTTATATAGAGAAAGCAGTTGTGTCTGATTATACACAAATGCTAGTTTAAAGCTTAAATAAGTATGGATTTTCCCTAACTGTGAAAACAGCTCTTTAAGCCATTAACTTCTGTGTTTCCTCAAGAAATAGGTATATTTAAAATTAAGTCCAAAATTCCATGGCCAGTCATTGTAAAAATTCTTGCTTTTTTAAAAAGTAAACAAAAATCAAGGTCTGCTTTTGTTGTGGGCAAAGGTCAGTTGGAAGAACAGAGAAGGTTTTATGATCCATTCTTCTTTCTTACTTGCTGTTGCTGGGATGCTGTGGAGTGAGCCAAGAGATAGATTAATGAATGTCTTCTTTACACTTCCCATTTTATCCTTCCCAATGGTAAAAGGTGGTTGTTAAACCATCTAATGGAAAACTGGACTGATGGAGCTGGGTTATAGTTTTTGGAACAGTGCTTTTCAAACCATTCCATTTTCCCAATCTCATTTGTTCATTAATTCAGCTGTCTCTTTTACCACAGCCAGTGCTAAAATTCATATAGCAATGATACATCCAGCAAATTGCACATTGCTGTGTAGGCAGAAATTGCTCTCTTCAGATCCCTGGCAAGTGATAAGCACATGCCCTTGAGCCTGAGGGTTTTTTTTTAAAATCCCTGTTGCATTATGCAAATCTCTAGAACTGATTAGAATAGTTTCTGAATAATAGCATCTTCTTCTGCCACCTGTTCACCAAGGCCTTAGGAATCACTGGAAGAAACTAAAAATCCAAACTCAATTTCCAAATCTGGAAGTCCAGCAGCACAATATATCTGACAAACTGACTGACAGAAGCAAGTTTACTTCTTAGAGGAGAAAAGCTACCAGGCCAAAATCTTCCAGTGTGTCAGATAAGAGCACACCACTTCCCTTGATTCCCACCATGGGGCTTTATCCACTTGATCATCCCACTTGCTTAAGAAACTTAAGTATTATTAAAAAAAGTGGCATCAAGACTGAAAAGAAAGCAAATTAAACCAATCTGCCCCTCACACTTGATGTTTAATAGAAATCTGCAATGAATAGATGTGTTTTGTGAAAGGTCTGTTTTAATAAAATCTCCATCTCTAAAGGGACTAGAACTAGAGTGAAATGAACACTAATAACACCAGCTTATCTGCTGCTCGGTAAAATCCTATTCATAAATCTATGAATGCTAATTAACCATCCTGCCATAGCAAGCAGAATTGTGTATTATCCCCAAATGAAAGCATGGAAAGTGTTAAAGATGACACCACATTGATTAATGTCTAGCCAGGTGTTTTGTATACCCAAACCCTATCTGACAAATTTTTCCTGTTATTTCTCCTTTTCATAGAAGACTTGTATCAACTGTTTCAACAGCTACTTTAGTTCTTTCTTAAGAGATTGCAACTTGGCAATAGAATCATAAAATCATAGAAAGGTTTGAATTGGAAGAGACCTTAAAGATCACCTAGTTCCAACCCCTCTGCCATGGGCCGGGACACCTTCCAGTAGACCAGGCTGCTCAGGGACTCATTCAGCCTGGCCTTGAATTCCTTCCAGTTGTGATGGGGCATCCACAGCTTCTCTGGGCAACCTCTGCCAGTGCCTCACTACCCTCACAGTGAGGAATTGCTTCATAATATCTTGCCTAAAGCTGCCCTCTGTCAGTTTAAGCCATTACCCCTTGTCCTGTCGCTCCGTATCCTTGTCAAAAGTCCCTCTCCAGTCCATTTGAGGCCCCTTTAGGTACTAGAAGGTGCTCTAAGGTCTACTGGAGCCTTCTCTTCTCCAAGCTGAACAAACACAAGTCTCTCAGCCTGTCTCCATAGCAGAGGTGGTCCAGCCCTCTGAACACCTTCCTGGCCACCTCTGGACCTGCTCCAACAGGTCCACATACTTCTTATATTGAGAGGCCCAGAGCTGGATGCAGCACTGCAGGTGGGGTTTCAGGAGAGTGAAGCAATAGTACAGTGAGCATCTGAGATTGTCCCAGAGTCTGAACTTAGCAGAAATCAAGCAGAAGCCACTATGAACGATAAAGTGGAATGAGTATATTTATGACTGACCTCTAAAGAGACATATTATCTGATAACTGTGTTACAAAAAACATGGTCTTTATAAAAAGACTTGTCGGTAGAAACGTCCACTATAGGAAATCCATCCACATTTATAAGCCACATGACAAAAATGCGTAGCTACAATGTAAGATTGATGGAGAAGGCTTAGAAATTCTCTGTGAGACTTTCAGGAGATGGAGAACATATAGCTGGCTTCAGACATGTCAGCTCTGGAAATGAAGAAGTTGCATAGATACAAATGAGCTGCTTCCTCACAGCCACCATTCCGTGGTGTGTCCCTGACCTTAAAAATCCTCTTTAGGATTGCCAGAGACTAAAGAGACTTGCCAGCACAGACTAGAGCCATCACAAAACTCTGAGGCACTGCTGCATGACACATAACAGCCCTCAGGTTCCTCAGGTCTCTAGAGAAGTACAAACCAGGCTGAGATTTGGATCTTTCAAGATACCTACCTACTTTGCAGGATAAAGGCTTGGGAGGGAGGCACATTTCTGCAATTCTTAGTTTGAAGTCCAGCACTGACAAGTGTGAGCATCTGAGCAAAGTGTGTATCATGCCTTGACAGAGCTGATTACCAAAGGTTGTTTTCCACATGGGCTATTCTTATTGATTTTAATTGAATTACTAATCGTATAAGGCACTATTTAATGAGACCCAGGGAAAGAGGGGATTGCAAACAAAAGTATCTCAGTTCCTGTTGGCCGTATTCATGCAGAGGTGCATTTATTCTGTGAGCAACTCCACTGAAATCAATGTGTATCCCTGTAGAATAACTCTGGGATCAGTTGGATTAAGAGAAAAACAACCGGGCTTCTTTGGATGAGAAAAGTTGTGTAGAAGTATAGCATTATTTTTATACCCTTTCTTATTAATATATTAATCTCCTCATCATTCTTCAGGGGAGATGAAGCACAGCAATGCTCAACACAACAGTAGGTTGCAGTCAACTGTGTCATTCTGTCAGATAGATGGCTTTTATATGCTGTATCCTGGACAGCCAAAATATCAAGAGGGTAATTTGTCTCTAAATTATGGCTGTTAGTAATTAATCCTCTTTTACTCTAGATTTCAGTGACCTTTATAAAGAAGCAGTTTAAATAAAAAAAAATTTAAAAAAGGGAAGAAATGGGCCATCTCTTCACAAACATATATACTTTTGTCTTAAACTTGTAGTAAGAACTATGAAAAGAATAGAACATCCTACAGCTGACTCAAAATATAGCCCAGAAGATGTATACAGCTGAATTCTGCTGTATTTGAGGATAAAAGACTTTTCCTGTAGTGGCAGTGGGAAGCCTGTGACCTCTCCAAGGCTTGCCAAAATCAGGTCATCTCTGTGATAAACTGCTCAGTCCTGCATTTCCATCTCGAAAAGTTTCCTGATGAAGTGTGAAGGAAAATGTCCGGCCTCTGTAGATATGGTGTTTCTTAAAACCTTGATGAAAATCAAATGTCTCCCTCCCTTTATTAGGGATGTTAAACAGAAGCAGCTGTGCAAGGGACATGCAGTCTGTCAGTATGACCTTCAGAACTGGTACCTGCTCACTGGTAATTGCACAGCCATAGCTGCTTATCATATAGAAAGTGAATCCAACACCTTGTAGGAAATACCTCTGAGGAAACAGTCATGATGAAATGCTGCCTTGCACTATTTTTGTGGGTGAATTCTAGCATTTATAAAAATAAACTGCGTCCATGACAGATAAAAAGCAGACACAGTTTTTGTGCAGACTGTTTGGGGTGAGACAGCTCTATTTCTGTTACCAAAGATTGCCTCACTTGCAAACTTTTGGTTGAACCTTTAGTTTTGTTAAAAAATGGAGGAAACCATTCCAAAGCTGTCCCATATGTAAGAAGGGCAACCCTTTAACACAGTTGTTTGTTTTTTTTTAAACACATAGGAGAACTAGAAGGATTTGGTGGTGAAACCATCCCTGTGTTTGGGCTGCCTTGTTTTTTTGATGGTAGGCAATTTGGATTTGTCTGGGAAGGTTAAGTAGGGAAACCCTTTTATTGCAGTATTTATTTTTTCTCATTTGAAAATCTGGGAGCTTATCTGAAGAACAGTGGCAACTTCTCTTTCAGATACAGCAATCTCTTCCATCTCAGATTTGTTATATGTGATTTTAAGCTCCATCTAATTGAGACTGCCTTATCTATGTTATTCTTAGAAACCAGAAGTTAATCTGTAAAAGCTCCAGGTTTATCTTCTCCCTTTCTAGCCACATTTCAGCTCAAAAAAGCCCATGCCATCACCCTGCTCTGCTTCATTTATCAAAATATGACAGCAAATAATCCTTCTGGAAGGACACAATGTGAGACATACAGGGCAGGACAGCTACAACCCCAGGGCTCTTTTCAGGAGTCAGGGGAGCTGTGTACACATACTGCTGTTCTTAGGAGGTTTGGTTGGCTGACTGGGACAATTGAATTTGAACATACATCACAATGTGATGGGAAAGGTAACAGCCTTGTAGGACCTGAACCCCTTCCTGATCCCCATCTGCAAGTCTGTGTCTAGGGAGGATGACCAGAAATTATCACCTCTCCATGGGACACAAAAGATTAGGATGGTGTCTCCTAGTCCATCACTAGATCACATCAAAACCTGTCCTGTTTTGTGTATTAAGGCAAATCATCAATTTTCAGAGCTGTCAGCTCAGTTCCCAGACCTGTGTTTGCTGCACAGAAAATACCCGTGCTGCTTCTGTTCCAAACCCCAAACCTCTGTTCCAACCTGAGCCAAATGTCCACATGGCAAATGATGATATTAGGTGTAAAGGTTCCCTTAGAGAACTGAGACCTGTGTTTATTTGCAGAATAGGTGAAGTCTGCTATTAGGGTTAAATGAGGGAATGGGATGTTTGCAGGAAGATGTTTAAATAGTTCTGGTTCAGTGAGTGCAGATTCTCAGTAAGCATTGTAACAGACATGGGTAAGGAGTGCTGGGAACTTAACTGCTTTTTCAGGTTCGGGTACAAGTTTAACAATTGCTTTCTTAAGCATATAAATACGCTTTCTTACTATAAATATGGAGCAAAAAAGTTTCCTACTTTCTTGAAGACAATGCTCACTTCTGAAGTTTCTTTTCCTGACTTTTGTACCAAACAATTCACAGGGATGTGAATACATACACCTAATGCATCCAAAACTTAGATCAAGTCTCCAGATCTGAAAGGACCAATTCAGATATCTCATACCAATTTATTTCTGACAGGGTTTTCCAATTCAATTATGTCAGAGAACATGATGTTTTAATCTTCAGCAAAACCTATCAAAACACATGGTGGTGGCCCATTCAAGAAGTGGGTTCTTGTAGAGAAATGGCAGTGATGGGGATGCTGCGCTGTTGGCACAGGGGGAATATGTGAACTTAAGCGTAAGGCAAGTCCTGAAGCACAAAAAGTGTTTTAAGATCAGTGAACTGGACAATGTTGTTGATCCCTGTAGCAAAGAGGGAACATTTGAAATAGCAACAACTGTTTGAATGGCCCAAACATGAATACTTAGTCAATGGTTCAGAGTTGGAGGCATTAGGAATGGAAAAGACCTACAGGGGGAACCATGATTATTCTGCTTCGGTGCTCTGTCCTGTGTTTCAAACTGCATGCAGACTTCTCTGACCCAAATGCAGATTTTAATATGTGTACTGTACAATCAGCTTGATTTAGGGTCCTGAGTCAATCTCTTGTAGAAAGAATACTAAACTACAAAGCATGAACAGGGATTTAAAAAACAAGAAGGGGGTTTTGGTTTGTTTGTTGTTTGTTTCTCCTTCCTCTTCCCTCTTTTATTTTTTCTTTTTAATAGGTCCTGAATACCATCATGCATTAAACTGTCTGCAAGACCTAACAAATATTCCTGTCCAGAAGGGAAACATTTTCTTCCCACAGTGTTTGAAACAGGTATGTACAATGCAGGGATTCACACCAAACTAAAATCTGCTAAACAAAACTGGCTGTTTTACCAGCTGAATGCAAAGTGCAAATCCTTCCCCCAGGACATGATTTTTAGTGGTAGATAGCGAGGGATGTAGAAAAAAAGGTGAGATCTTACAAGAATAGGAAATTGCTCCAAGTCATCCTTCTGCATTCAGGGATAGAGAGGAGGGAGGAAGAAATTGCAGAAGTATGTGAAGACAATTTATGAAAAATTTCAGCTTGTGGCCATGTGTGGCATTCATAAGCTCAATATGTGGCTATATTATACATGCTGATTTACACACTCTGCAAGAGAGCTTAGGTCTGAAACATGGCAAGAGAACAATGCCTATCCCAACATATTCCTTATGGCACTTCAAGGCAACATACTTGCCAAAGTAAAGATAATTTCAAGAAGAGTCACAAAAGCCATTGCTATATGTGAAACAGTGCTAGCAATTTATTCACAAGAGGTCCAGTGTTGTTTCTGTTGCCTTTTAAAAAGCCCAGGAAGCTTGCTGTCATTTTGATTCTGGAGACTAATCTCTGATCAAAGTTTTCCTCAGCTTTCCTCCTTTTTGACAAGTCCCCTTTCTTCCAACTCAGTTGCTTTATGTAAAAGTTTGCAGCAGCCTGCAGGAAGGCAAGCCACAGCCTCCTTGCCTGGCAGCAGTTCAACACTCTCAGAAATGAAGGCGCAAGATAGGAGCAGAAGTACAAAGATGGAGAGTCAGCCTAAATGAATGACCATCCCAGCTACACACTTGAAACAGAAAGAAATTAAGTAAAATCCAAAACCAGAACTCTTGAAGTTTTAACGCCGAGGATGGTAAAACACTGGTACAGGGTGCCCAGAGAGGTAGTGGATGCCCCATTTCTGGAAACATTCAGCATCAGGTCGGATGGGGCTCCAAGCGACCTGATCAAATTTCGACTAGATAGGCTTTAAAGGTTTCTCCCAATGCAATCCATTCTATGATTCTGTGATTTCCACATTTCTCCAGATCCTGAATGTGTAATGGCAGCTGCATTCTTCCTGCTGATTCTACTCTCTTTCCTTCTTAGCCTGGCTTAAACCTGCATTGCTTCCTAAAATGACAGGCTTTGCTAGTGGGTCCTAAGGCTAAGAACTGTCCCTGCCGTTCTGGCAATCTGAGGATAAATATGTCAATAAATACAGGGATGTAGCCTTTGCAATAAGACCTGAGCTTGTCTGCCTGTGCACCAAGGCCATCAGAAGCTGTTCTGTCAAGGACTCTTTTGCCATGGTTTAATGGTTGGCCTCAGCACTACATGGCACTCAGCACTGTATATGGCTGCAGGACTTAAGGTTTACAACAGACGTGCAAGGAGCTGGCAAAAAACTGAGGTCATGTGAGCTTATGCAGCAACCCAGTGTAATGTATTTACTATTTCTGAACCTCTTTAGGTTTTCTTTGGATGGGAGCCCTTTGAGTGGGAAAGAGACTTGAAAACTATATTAATTAGAAACTTGCTAAACAACTGAACAGATGACGAATGTCTCCAGCATTGAAAACTAGAGGTGAAAAAGACCATTTGAATCCTGTTTACCTCCTCCTAAGATCAGGTGTGACACTATGCTCATATACTATCATGTATTTTACTTTAAATTACTTAAATGATAAGGTGTATAGACCATGCAATATGCTGCACAGTATTTGCAAAATTTTTGAATGCAGATTTATATTCTGGGTAGACTGATAAGAAAAGTGATGTAGCGGTGGGAGTAAAACACTACTCACTTTTTATCAAGATGACCTTTAGTGAGATCGAACTGTAATCCTCATTAACAAAAGCAACAGAATGTTTTACACAAAGTACTTAATATTACAATTAAAGTAGGCATCTATCTGAATGCTCCTGAAATGTGTAACAGAAGATGTTTGTCACCACAGTTAATTTCTATCAAAGGGTGATATGATTGTTAAAGAAGTTCACTTTCCCTTGAAAATCATCAGCATAAAAAGTCAAGCTTCAGGTGACCAGCAGAAGAGATTACATCAAATGTATTAAAAAAGAGAAATAAAGTCTTACCAAGTATTTTTTTCTTATGCTGAAGGTATTTCAGTAATATTCACGTTTCTGCCATACTGGCCATTGAGTACAGATTCCTGCAGAAAGTTCCGATTCTTTGATACTCTCTTGAGAATCTAAAAGTGACTTTAATATATTTCAGACTTCAAACCCTTTCTGCGAACTTGCTCTAATTATGGTTATCAAGTACTGCAGGCTAATGCCACCTCTGAAGTAGGCAGTTATATCTGAGGGGCAATCAACTTGAAAATAACAAATCCAAGTTAACCTGTGTCTTTAGGCAAGCTGCATAACATTCAATACATAGCAAAGTGGTGTTCCAACTTCCTAATTTCAGGTATTTGACACTCAGCCTGAACTCATGCCACTGATTATTTGCATCACTTTCCAACCTGCAGCACTCTGTGTCAGTTATCTGAGTTACTGTCACTACCTCTTTGAACAGCACCGAGACCCATATGGCTTGATTTACTGCCCCATAGAATTAAATAAGCAGCACAACATCCACGAAATTGCACTTTTTCAGTAAGATCCTAATGATTCTCATGAACTTGGTATCCAGCCCAAGTGATCCAGACTTCCCTCCCTGTTAGGCAGTTTTCCCATTACTGAATATACTTGGCACATCCTGAGCCTTCGTCCTCGTCAGATCTCTGAACTGATCACTGTGCAGCCTAACCCCTGGAAGATGTCCTGTGTACTTAGTGAATTTTTCATGAATCCCACATTAAATCTGCAGGCTTTGAGGTGCACTAAGGGAACTGACATATTTACCCTTCCAGATCAGCACCACTGTTATCTTTCCTAAGAAAGCATAGGAGCACCTTTGTTTTCAAAATAGGTGTGGGCAAAGGAAAGACCATGGTCCTCACACATCACTCAGCTGCCACATCATCATTCTTCCCTAGTGCATTCCTTAGGCCATTTATTACCATTGCTAATACCAAGCACCTCATTTTTATGCCGCTAGCAGCAATTGTGAAAGCCATACTGAACTTTCTAATCCATTTATCTATTAATTTATTACCTAATTAAGGCTCACAATGACAGTCCTATTTGTTTAAAAATGCCCTCAAACTAAACCAATACAAAACACACATGCATTCAAATCAATTAAAATGGTACTCACTAATGTTTTCCTTAATCAGTTGGTAACTGTTCCATTACCATTTAAAGAAAGGCAAAATTAATTTTAACTTCATCGTAATCGTGCAACCTACTTACATGGTGCCAAACAGATACAAATGGATGTTACTGTCATGTCATAAGGGCATGGAATCGTACCAGCCATGAATTTTGCAAGAGCCATCCTAGGAATAACGCTTTTTTGCATAAAAGGGCCCTAGAACATAAGTTTAAATGCTGTCACTGAAAGGTAGGCAGGCAAAAATGGAGATTTCAGAGAGTTTATTAAAATTTACATGATACCTCATGCTGCATCTCTGTGACTTTTTTTCTTCCAAATGCTGTGCCTTTTGCATCACAGCAGCAGAATCTAGTGTCACATGCCTAACGCCTCATGTTCACTACAGGAAAAACGGAACCCATCTCCCTATGTTGTTTAAACAAAGCCTGAGGACATTCTTTAGCTACTGAGCTGTGTCAGGACCCTTTCCACTGTGTCATCCAGGCACAGAGAAATCCTACACAACACCTTAATGCCATTTGTTTTGGCCACTGACTTCAAAAAGCAGTTGTGCTTTGGATGCAAAAAGTGCAGGCACTGCACGTCTAAACTACATGCAGGTATTACACCATCATCTACCTTCTCCATACTTTCACCTTTCCTGAAATGAAAGATTAAACCCAATTTTAATTGCTTGCTATGCAAAGGATTTCTGGGGCACAGCTGGGAGAGAGTTCTGCTCCCTTCCCTTTTTCCCTGCTGCTGGAGCTGCTGTAGTAACTGCACAGATTATCACGCTGGAGAGGGTTGCTCCATTTTGTTATTTAGAAACATTTTAAGAGCATCTTTCAAAGTCCACAGTAATGCACACTGACATCAAGGTCTGAAACACAAATCCCCGCAGATTCAGTCTATCCTATTCAAGCCTGGAAATGCATGGAGGAACATTCATTCATTCTCCAGAGTTGTGTTTGAACATGATTAAACTGCTGCTTTTCCCCTCCTGCATGAAGCATCACTTTCCCTTCTGCTCATTATTTATAGTACCACATAAGATATTTTTAAGATGAGGAGAGGCAGAAAAAGCCAGATTGATGATACATAGACCTGTAGTTTCTGTAACTAAGAATGACTAAATTACATTTCTCAACCTATTTACTTCTTGCAAGGTTTTTTTCTTTTCTTTTTTTTAAGACCAAACAGGTAGTCAAAAGAAAAAGAAATTTAATAAACAGGATATTTATATATATCACAATTCAACTTTTGTATTGGCAGAGTTTTAAAACCCCAGCTCTACAGTGACTGAAATGACACAACAGACACACCTGGGATGGAAATCACTCACTATGCCTGAATTTTCTGCAAATTTTTTAAAAAGTGAAGAAATACACCTGAAGAGACTTCTTTTCCTTTGCAAGGGAAAGCAAGAGAGCAGGAGAGAGCTCTCAGTATCTGATGTTCATCCTTCTGAAGTCCAGAGAAGACAATCTGTGAGCTTCAAACCCTCACTACCTTCTAGCACTAATGTGAGCCCACAGGCAAGCTGGTTTTCAAGTGACAGCTAAGCCACCTGAAGAGTTGCTCTGCCTTATCAGTTCAGTGGGGATTTTTCTGATCAGGTTTACTGGACGATGTCTTCCTGAGTGACAGCAATGGTCAGAGTACCAGATACATGTTCAATAAAGCACATTACACTCCCAGAGCTTATTTCTTTCCTTTTGTGCTTTATTTACCCTAGCTGACATTATGACACTTAATTAGTCTTAAAATTCAAAATGTTTTCTGGATTAGAGATTTCTGATTCATAAAGCCCGGGAGGGAGTACTAGGTCTGACTAGTGATGCCTGACTCAAAGGAAAACAAACTCCCAGAACAGCTCCTGACAGCTAATCTCCAATCCTGAATAATGTTAGACCAGAGAGGAAACCACTACTGCAAAGGATTGGGACCTATCCCTGTCAAATACTCCCAGTGAGCAGAATGAACAGTGGCCATGTAAGGAACCTCTAACTCTTGTGGTGACTGGTACCTGATGTGAACAGCCTGAAGGTGAAGCTGCACTGTATGGTTTTGGTAGCAAAAGAGGCTTTGCCAAGGCAAGGCTGAGCTTCCCCCTGGGTTCTGCTTCTGCATCAGAGAATCACAGAATGGTTTGGGTTGGAAGGGACCTTAAAGACCACCTAGTTCCAAACCCCCTGCCATGGGCAGGGACCTCTTCCATAAACAGATTGCTCAGAGCCCCATCCAATGGGGCCTTGAACACTTCCAGGAATGGGACATCCACAGGTTCTCTGGGCAACCTATGACAGTGCCTCACCTCCTGCATAGTAAAGCCTTTCTGGTTCACTGGTTGCTGGTTGCAACAAAGATCTCTCTGTGGAATAGGGATATTCCCTGCATTAGTGAAATAGGTCAGCTCCAAATCATTAAAAACTCCAAAAACAAAAAAAAAAACCCAAACCAACAAAAACCCCCTGCTACCTGTCCCTTAGGATCTTTTCTACCAAACAGAATTCGTAAGCAGCATTGCTGCTGTCAGCACAGAGTCCTTTCCTAAGGCTCCTCACTGGAGGAAGAGGAGGAATTGCTGCTGGACTGGTAGACTGGACTGGCAGCACCACTGTGAGCAGAGGGGCAGTACACAGTGCAAGGGGAGTAGTTCATGAGGAGGATGGTGGCTGGAAGCTTGACTGGAGTGGCCAGAGAAAAATGATGACTGAAAGCTCAGGCTAGAAATCAAAGCATCTCTCCATGAAAGGATGAGTTTTCAGAAAGTCAGACACCAGGATCAGATCTTTTTGGGGAACTCAGAAGTGGACCTTGTGGGTGCTGTTACAACTGTTACAACTCAGTCATGCCATGGTACAGTCAGCAGCGCTGCCCTATCTGCCTATTAATCACAGCTAAATTTGACTAGGCAAGAGGGTGCAGGCAGCCATCCTCTCCCCACATTGCCACAACATTCTCTTGGATCACGTTGCTTGGGCCGCATCGTTACACTCCATAGGGAGGCTCCTTCAGAGTACCGAAGTCAAATGTGTATCTGTCCTGGACTTCCCTGCTGCCAGACTGAAGTCAGCACCCATGCGAGCACCCTGCACGCCCAAAAGGACGCTGTGGCTGTGCCAGTGGCTGTGCTCGCACATTTGCTCTCAGTGTAGCACACAGGTTTACTCCTGAAGGCAGCCTCAGTGATCAGAAGTGCTACACGTCCAGCTCTGAATACAATATTGCCAAAACTTAGCAGCAGTAGAGTGCAAACTGCCTTGGAAAAGAGACGTGGAAGGCCATGATCTGCTCTTCAATGCAGTAAAGTAAAACAAGTTTACACCACTGTCTCAGTGTAATAATAATATAGTAATACTTCATTTAATTTAATAATATGCTTGCGGAGAGGATTGGTTGAAAATAAATAATTGCAGTGGCATATCCTGCCTATATTATGATCATTCTGAATATTTATCAATGCACAACACCACATCTATTGATACACAGATATCACAGCTATATCAATATCTTCTTTATCAATATATGGAGTGCGGGGATTGTGAGAGAATCCTAATATTGATGTGGGATAATTGCTGACAACGAAATCACTAACATTTCTCTGGAGTTTCCATACTGCAGATAATTCCAGGAATGTGCTATAAGAAAAGTAAAAATCTCCTGCTGTTCAGTTTTTGATTTTCAATTAATTTTATGCTATAAATGATGTTGTGCTCTAGAGAAGCTGACATAAAACCAGGTTGTTATAGAAAATCCCTGCACAATGTTTGCTAGCATTGTTAATTCTTTTTTTAAAAAAACTATCTCCCTATGCAATTATATTTCAAGAAGCAAAAGGTTATCTCTGTTGTAAAGACACATAATGGATAAAACACTCAAACTGTTGCAATGTCATCACTGGAATTTATCCTCCAGCATGACTGTGTTCTCAATTACAGCAGAAAAAAATATGTTAAATATCAGTGAGAGAGGAACATCATCCAGAAGCTGTATACTTCTGAAAAGCTTTTAGATTCCAAGGAAAGAAGATTTTTTTTTTTACCTCCATTATGCTCAGTTTAGGAAAATAAAATTGAAACCAAATAGAAACGGCAGAGAAAGAATAGCAGAAATCTCCAAGCTATAGCCCAGAAGGGGAACCCAGGATTTCTATTTACTAGAATTATTATTGGTATTGTTATGTTGTCATTCACAGTGAGCCAAAACCTCTTTACTGTGAATTTCTGCAAGTCACCCACCACCCATGATTCACTTGCCTCATCTCTAAAGTGGAAATAAATGTCCTTTCCACAGCTGGGTCTTGCAAAGTTGTATTTTCAGGATTGGAATGCCAGTATAAATGGGTTTCTTATTCAGGGCTTTATAAACTGTAATGAAAAAAGGCTGAGTAATCACCGACAGTGTTGATGTCTTATCTGAGATTCGCCCTGAGATCCCCCTAGTCACAGGAAAGTGACAAATTATTTTTCTTGTGTTTCTAATAGAGTCAAAATGAGCATGGTTCTTTGTAATAGTCAGTTCCTTAACAAGCTCATAAACTTTCATTATGTCTTGCTCTGCAGAAATATTTGTACTGCAGAACCAGACATCAAAGATATAATGTAGCTCTGGACACTGGGACTACTTCACCAACTGCTGCTTGTAGGTTATCTAAAAGAGAGCAACATATTGTTTTGTTTTTATGAGATCCTGTAAAAGGAAAGCTGGTACTTAGAAAAAATGAAATGCTGCAAGCAATATATTGACTAGATTAACTTCACCTCTAGCACATATAATTTGAAGGAATCTCTACCAAGTTTCAGTATAAACATGTTGTTACTATGCTTACATGGGAAGTAAAAGAGGGCTCAAGCTCCATTTCACATGAATTTCCTGCTTAATGTTGCTGAGCTCACAGTGGTCGTGGTTTGACCCCACTGTGTTAGCCTGCCTCTGTGTCTGGGGCAAAATCCATCCTCCTTCATCCAGGAAGCTTTCCAGGAGAAGTTTCCTTGCTTCTTTCTTGATGCCCAGTGTATGCCCACGTTTCTAATTAACTTGGATCTGGCCCATCATAGCTGCTGATAAGCAGCATTGTTCTGAAAGTTGGTAGGCACTACTTGGTTAACAAAAGGCAAGTGTACATCATCCCTAGTGGAACTTTCATCCAACTGCTTCATTGCCCTTAGAAAAGAAAAGAAAAGAAAAGAAAAGAAAAGAAAAGAAAAGAAAAGAAAAGAAAAGAAAAGAAAAGAAAAGAAAAGAAAAGAAAAGAAAAAAGAAAAAGAAAAGAGAAGAGAAAAGAAAAAAGAAAACGACAATTGATATAATTCTGTGAGGATAGGCTCATTGAAAAGTTCTGAGAGAGCAGGTCTCTGCTTTGATAATTAATCTCTGTTAACAAGTTTTAGTCTATGCATGCAGTATTTATTTTCTGTTTTGGTACATTTTGAGAGGGTGGAGGGAAGGAGAAGATTATGGGATCTTCAACACAGAACGAGACAAAGTGTTAATGGGAGAGATTACTGCTGTATAATCCTTAGCAAATGGCATAAAAGCATTAGATACCTGTACTGCTCCCATGCCTGCTTGCAGAGATATGTCATTGCCAGGAATTTAGTTGCTGTTTCTGTGGCCTCTGTAGCAATAACAAAAATTCAAACTGAAGCTATTATTCTGTAAGATTTCCTTGCAAATCCATTGGATTTTGCTCACAAGACCATAAAAATTGCCATGCTGGGTCAGATCAATGGTCCATATAATCCAGTAGTCTTTCTCCAACAGTGACTAATACTATATGTTTTGGTAAATCAAGAGAAAATGTAAGAAACCTTTCATGACCAATTATGGAACAACTTTCCCATAGAAAGAAGGTTTATCCTAACTTCTGGCAAAAAATAAAGTTTTTTTTTGCTTAGAGTCTGCAGGGTTTCTATTAGCTCCTGTCCAATATGACTCTGGTTATATTTGCTATTAATATAAATATCCATTCCTTTTTCAAATTTGGTTAAGTTTAACTTAACATTACTGTGTTGCAGTGAATATTGCAGGTTAAATTATCTTTAGAAGTCTGCTTTATATCACTTCAAAACTTACTGCCCTTCTGTTGCAATGGATAGCTCTTGTTTTTATTTTATGAGTGGGAGTAAATAAGGCTGCCAATTTACCGTCTCTGTAGTATTCAGGATGTAATATACTTCCATGAAACACCTTTTTATTCACCTTTTCTTTAAAGTGACTGTTCCTCTCTCTCACCTTTGCATTCTTCCTAATATTTTCTGTGCTGTGTGAGACTTCTTCCACTCTTAAATCAATCTATTTCTCTAAATATAAAATGAGTTGTTTATTTAGATCTGTTCTGTTCTTCTCTATTATTGTGCTTTATTTATTTGGAAAACTACAATGACTTTGGCATTGAAATCTAATTTCTGAAGGTCTGATTTGAAATTCCCGGAACTAGTCATTGCATTCTTAACAAGCTCTTGCCACCATAGCCATGAGACATTAGGCTATTTGTAGTATTATTCTTAAAATCCAATTTTAATATTCTAGCAATGTATACATTTTCCTAAACACAGTTCTGCACTGAGTACATGATTTCCCTGAACTGTTGTTTATAGGGACCAGCCAACTCTTTCCTAAAACTCTTCAGAATCTATCAGTGTGCTGGAGCCTCCAACTGTGTATTCTCACCTCTGATTTTTCTCATCTGTGTTTTCCCAGGCAATTACTCAGCTGTTTCTCTGCTTTGGAAGGTGGCCTTGGATTTCCTCCTTAGACTCTTCTGGCTCTGTCACTGCTTTCACATTATCTGCCAGTGCTGCCCCTTCCCTCTTCACTGCTTTTTCAAGTCAGAAAAGGGTGTATTAAATATATTCTAATAATACATATTTTCCTTAATCTCTTTGCTAAAGACCTTTATTTGAAGTCCATGTTAAATACAATCAGCTGTCTTTTTATCCACTGTTGCAATCAAGTTCGAAGTAGCCTGGACAAGACTAACAGAGAGAAGAAGCACGTTTACATCTGCTCCATCATGTATATATGGTACATGTGGCTTACTTGCAATCTAACACTTATGATATTATTTTCCATTTTAGCAAACTCTTCACTGGCTCGTCATCCAGAGAGATCCCAGTTTCTTTTTAAAAAAGCAAACAGAGGATGCTCAGCCCTCCAGTGCCTAAGCTTGAGTTAGGCACATTGTTCTCATTTATACCGGATTCCAGCATATTTTCTCCTCAAACTAACTCAATCTTCCCTCTCTGTGGCCAGCACTAGAGCTGTTTCCAGCAGCTAGCACAGAAATGAGCACCTCTGAACCAGGAGAGGCATCCAACGCACTTGACTTCAGCAGCTGTGTTTCAGCAGCAGGGCACTTCGTGTAAAGATGAGAATAGAAATACTGTAGCGCCTCTGAAGTACAAGTTGTTCCCTGAGGCACTTCATTTGGTGGCGGTCATCATGCTCTAGAGATACTGGTCTCTTTCCCCTGAATACCAGGACTGCCTAGAGGACCAGCTTGGAACTAATGGCTTTGTTCTGCCTGACTAAAACTGCCTGACATGAATCCTTCTCTAAGTGACCTGAGAATCTTTAACATAATGCCTTTTTTTATGGTCCTCTCTAGCATTCAAATTCAACTCTGTTGCTGTTTTTGAGTGCGTGAGGAGCTGCAGGGCTCAGCAGACTGACAATAGGCTGTGGAAACTGCTAAGAAAGAAACCTTTTTTTTTTACTGGGAGGTTGACCAAGTGCTGGTAGGTGTTGCCCAGACAGTTTATGGAGTCTCCATTCTTGGAGATATTCAAAAGTCATCTGGTCACAGTCCCAGGCAACTGACTTTAGATGGTCCAGCTTGAGCAGAGGGCTTGGACCAGATCTGCAGAGGTCCCTTCCAACACCACCCACTTTGTTGTTCCATGATTTTGAAGGAAATCCAGTTTGGGGTGGCCTAAGGATATTGCACTGGTTTGTGGACTAGTTTGTCAACCCCACAACATGAACACACGTTAAGGACTCGTCAGCTCAACTTCAGATCCCAAAGCCTCATTGGCATAGTTTGTTTCAGTCCTGAGGTCTGCACTTACCCTCTCAGAAATGCTGTTCAACTTGCTGTGGAAAGACAAAGGTTTTAGAAGTATCATGCTTTACTGTATGCAATATATAATCAAGAGAACTTCATTCCAGGAATATCTGTTGGATGCTTTTCAGGAGAAAATTTAGGACCCACTTCCTTTAAAAAACAATACTTGAATGATGGTGGTATTAGCTGTTAAATATATATGTGTGCATATATAAATATATATATGCATATATAAATGAGGTTACTGTATATTCTCATACAGCTGAATCTATATCTGTATAAATATTTTAAAGACATTCGCTTTCGCTTCTCTTCAAAAA
This sequence comes from Irena cyanogastra, assembly GCA_013397155.1. Taxonomy (NCBI): domain Eukaryota; kingdom Metazoa; phylum Chordata; class Aves; order Passeriformes; family Irenidae; genus Irena; species Irena cyanogastra. Next base: position 1,015,540 of record VWZV01010744.1, on the reverse strand, counting down.
AATATTAAAACATAATAAGGTATTTCATTGACAGTGAATATTAAATCCCAGCAGTTAGAAATGTAGCAAGAAAATTGTGTTATGTGATGGGCTGACAAAAACTCTAAGCTGTATCTCTCACAAGAAATCAATGTACTGTGTCATTTAATGTCATAAAAACACCCTCCCAACAAGATGTACTCAGAGTAGTACTAGCAGAAAAGTGAGTTTCTAATGGCCTTTATTGATTAAGTCAGAAACAGCAGACAACTCTGAGGGTATTGCTGTTGTACAAAACAATTGGAAGTACCACCACCTACTGTATTCTTAAGTAGATTTAGTGAGTGTGCCCCAAACTCAGTATATGTGGAATTGCCATTGGCGCAACTGCAGCCCTTTGTTCCAGTGAGAGTGATTTGCTGACCCTGAAAGAAGTTTTCCCATCACCTTTTTTGAGATACTCCTCCCTTTTTCCACAAATTTGCATTTGCTAAGTGCAAACCCTCCTTTGTCTTTCTCAAAGACTTCCTGAACCATCCTGTTCCCCTCCTGAACATCTGTCAGATGTTTGCCTGAGGGAATGAGAACTAGAGTCCCATTGAGAGATAGCAGGCCTAATGATATAAAGAAAAAAATACTACTTTGGCGAATGAATCCACAGTGACTGTAGAACTCTCTCTTTAGGACAAGACACACAGAAGAATGCAGCTGAATTATGGACATCGAATAACATGCCATGAGTCGTGCTGCCATACCTCAACAGGATGGGTGCAGGTCCCATGTGTCTGGAGGGGACAATGTTGTGTGATGCAGAGGCGCATTCTGCACTGGCTGATGCCGAGGAGCACAGAAATGCACTTGTGATCTCCACATGGTAAATCTGCTCCTGTCCTGAGGCACGTTCCTAATTGTAAGGTGGAAAATATAGCTTTCCTATTCTTTCCTTATGCTAAATTCTTCTATTTTGCAGAGAGGGAGCTCAGAACATGCTGGCCCAGCTGCACAGCCGTAACTTATCAAAGTACAGCAATTCAGTGAGGTTTGACTGTGTGCCCACGTCCTCCAAAAAACCTCATGATAGGCACAGACCGTGTCAGCGGCCTCTTGACTCACTGCTCGGCTGCATTATTGAGATGAGAGTTGCTGAGAGCCATGGCCAACAGCATTAAGGGCCCTGCAGAGCATCTGAATGCCAGCCACACAATGCTGTAAATGGGCCAGGACGGATGTTTTGGATAGGGGCCAGATCACCATAAACGCCAGCCAAGGAAGATGGTTTGTGACTCACCCCTTGGTAAATGCACATTTATTTGGTGCAAAATTCATATACCTAAAGTAAACAGAGAGACAGACAGACTCTGGAGTGGTGTGGAGAGGTAACAATAAATAGGGATGATAAAGAGCATAGAAAAATTTTCTGCAGTCAGCCATAAAAATTCCCACTCCCCACTGGCTATTTTACACAAAATTGTTTTTCTCTTGCCAACGGAAAATAATGAAGGGAGGTTTTGTAGCTGGGTGAAGGGCACTGAAGCAGTGTTGGGACTGATCAGAAAGGATAAGGTGCTGAGCATACACAGGGTGTGCAGACTGGAAGCCGGGAGCATCACTGCTCCTCTGCTGTTAAAAACACTGGAATCACCCCAAGCCATTGAGCCCTTGCCAAGTAATTCACCGCTCTGTGGACAGACTCTGCTTCTTGTTCGTGTTTGCTGATCTGATGCAATTCCTAGTGCTTAGTGGTTTAACAGAACTTTCTGTGAGACACTCGATTTATCACTGATAAATCACTGATGAAATCTAAAGTTCAGTTATAAAGTGAGGGCTAAGCCACAGCTGTATAAAAGACTTTCCCTTGGCTTAGAAATATACCAGTGAAGGCACTCAATATGATGGAACCCCTGCAAAAGCTGTGCACTGCTCAGGCTTTGTTTCAGGCTTTTGTTCTTAAAGCATAATTATTGTTTCTGGCTAATGAGGAAAAACATCTGTACATCATTTCTACCACAGCCAACCAGTCTTGTCCTACCCTTTACCAACTCTCAGCTCTGTTACGCACAGAGCAAAGCAGTTAAACTTAGCAATGAGAGTCTCTCTTTTAACAGGAACATTTTGTATTTTCAACGCCGCCTGTGCCATTTCCTCCTTTGCATAGCATAGATGAGTGGATGGATGCTGGATAGCTGGCTGTCTTAGGATGTTTCACGGATTGGTATTTTTTCTTTAAGCGATGCCCCAAAAGCAGTAAATTTTCACCCTTTTCTGTTCAAAACCTTGGCAACTCCCCTCATTTCACTGGACAGTATGTTTTAGATATGGAGATGGTGATGGCCAGTGATAGGACAAATAGGAATGACTTTAAACTCATAGAGAGGAAGTTTAGATTAGATTTAAGGAAAAAGGTGAAGGTGGAGAGGCACTGGCACAGGTTGCCCAGAGAAGCTGTGGATGCCCCAGCCCTAGAAGTGTTCAAAGCCAGGTAGGATGGGGCTCTGATCAACCTGCTCTAGTGGAAGATGTCCCTGCCCATGGCAGGGGGTTTGGAATTGGTTGATCATTAAGGTCAACCCAAACCATTTTATCATTCTATGGTTCCATGACTTTTTTTTTCTTGCAGGTGTGGGCTGAGGAAAAATCCCATTAAAAATTTTTAAGCATTCAGGATTTGTTTGAGGCAGGATCTTCACCTATTTGCATTTCAGCTGGTCAAGTAACAGATGACACAAACAACAACTCTGCAAGCAGTTTTTTGATGTGGACTAGACATGTAACCAGAATGTTTGGGACCACACTACAAATCTTTTTATTCCCCATACCTGAAGTGCTCATCATAGAGGCTTTTGATATCTGTCTTACAGATCTCAGTGCACATCAGACCCAAATCTCTAACCCAACACGTTTCCCAGCACACCACTTGAAAAGAAGGTTCTGCTCCTTGATCCCAATATACACGAAAACCGTAAGAGATCTGCAGGGCAAAGCACTGCCTGATTATTCCTTTGTCTGTATCTGTTATTTCCCAATAATAGACACTGTGCTGCTGCTCTGGATTCTGACCCCCATTATAGTGATACAGTGCAGCAGCTCCACCGACTTTCTCATTTGTGCTATCCAGAAAGGTGCTGCAGCATGAGCTGATGCCCCGCCACGTGTTTGTCTTTCATCTTCATGCATTTCTTGCCTGATACCAGAGTGGGAGTAACACCAGCACAGTTCAGCCTTCACCTCTTCTTGGCATGATTTATGTGCATCATGCAGCAGCTCTACTACAGATTGTTCTCATTTATACTGGGCTCCAGCATATTTTCTCCTCAAACTAACTCTATACCTTTAAATAGAAGCAGCATCTGAGCAGAGGAATGAAACTAAGAGTCAAAACTGGGAGAAACAAGTGCCTGGGCACCATGGCATTAAAAGTGAATCTCACAGTAACCCCATTTCCACTGTGAACTTTGTAAAGGGTAAACACACTATGTCTGTGGAATCTCACTGACAGTGACATCAGTACACATGGCTTTTGATTAAAAAATGGAAATGTATGGATACTGTTTATGGCTTGTATAATGGCGCTGGGAATCTGGTTGGATTGAAGTTTGGTTTGAAATGGGACATAAATTTGAACACAAACTTTAGCCAGTTTTGTGCTAAAAATTGAAGAGATGTGCTGGTTTGTCTTCCTTCCAAACTCTGTCTTAACACTTAATAAGCTGCCTGTTGTTTTAGGACAGTGGTATTCTAATTCCAATTAGTGGTTTAGGGGGATTTTAATTGCAATGTAGTGGGGAGCACTGCCTCTAGATTACAGTTTCATTAATGTGGTGTTACCTGGATGACAAACAGTGATAGGTGGCTTCTTCTGATTTAGGAAAATACGCCCCTGAAGAAATACAATTAAATTACAATAGGGCATTCCTAACACACACACAAAACCGAAGGAGGAGAACTGCCTGTTAAACTGACTTGTCTAGCCTAACATAGGAAAACAAATGCAGGCAGGCAATATACAGTATTTCAAGCAGGTAAACACTGGCAAATGAGGAAAGCAACTGAGGTAGTATAAAATGGTGTGAATAATTTGAGACTGAAAATGAGATGAATGCTTCTAAGCATCAGAAGAATGAAGTAGCTGTTTCCAGTAAAAGAGATCAGAGCAAGGCACCAATCTGGCTTCAAGATGAAAAGTTTATCTCTGTCTATAGTGTGAGTTGGGATTTGATGAGAGAGTATGGTCTTGGGAATGACAGGGCATGTTTCTCAAAGACTTGGACAATTTACTTTCTTCTGTGTCAGCATCAAGATAATTTTCAAAGAGAAAAAAAAAGAAGGAAATAGTGGAGGGGAGAAAAGAGAAGGAAGGAAG
>VWZV01010744.1:853146-1011073 GCA_013397155.1 Irena cyanogastra | reverse complement strand
GAAAGAAAGAAAGAAAGAAAGAAAGAAAGAAAGAAAGAAAGAAAGAAAGAAAGAAAGAAAGAAAAAGAAAGAAAGAGAAAGAAGGTGTAATAACCTTTTAAACCAAAACCAGCTACACCTAAAGCCCAGATGACTTCAGAGAAGTTGATTTACTAAAGCTTTCTAACGTTTCACATAATCAATTGCATCTCACCATTGCTTGACTATTGTTTAACATACAAGAGCAATATAGTTCCAGACCTTGCTTGGGGCAGGTAATGATGGTGTGTTTGTGTGGGATGGAGCAGTAATTCATTTCAGACACGGAGGTAATTCATTGCAGACACTCTTTAAGAGACTGGGGGGAGAAAATAAAATGACAGATGATTTTACAATAGTTCAGTATTATTTTTTTTAGCTGTTGACCCTGGAACTGGTAATAGCAGGAAATGGAAAGATTAGCATAAAGAATGGTCATTGATATTTGGGGTCTGATAGTAATTTTTGCTGAGCTCTATACTTATTTTGAAAGGAATGAAGCATTAAAAACAGCCAAGGTTTTCTTTCTTGCACGTATACAGTCTTACAGCTCTTATGGAAAGTGTAAAATCGGTGAACAGGAATTATGCCAAAAGGTTTCACAGGAATAACTCTGAACTTACATTAAACATGACAGAGAATTAGGTCTTTTTCTCTTCTAAATTGAGTAAGACTTCTCAGAAAGCTAGAGATAATCCATCTTTTTCCATTAAATTCTTTATTTTTTCATATGAGAAGAAAAGTTTGATTTTGTTTACAGTCTGTTTAGTAATAAAACCTGGATCTCCACATAAATGAAAAGAGTGGATATTCATACCCAGACAAATAGTTTAAATAATAATATAGAAAAGAGATTGTTCTAGGTAAGTCAAAGACGGAATTTATGGGAGAATACAAGGAATCTACCTAAAACACGCTAAGAATCAAGATGGCTCTTTAAGATGCATCCTCAGAATTTTTTAATTGGATGGACAAGTGACTTAAAAGGATAATGTGGGAATCTTAATTTATTAAGTTAGGTTCAGGTCTGTAATGCAATGCTGTCTCTCCAGACAACAATAAGTCCACCAAAGAATTATTCTGTACTAAAGAAGAACAGAAGTGGTTTAGGCTCATTCACACTTGAACTGCTCAATTCAGCCAGCAGATTTACCTTCCAGCTCAGCAGATACTCCTGCTGCCTAAGCTCTGGTCTGACAATCTAGCTGGTCCCTTTCCCTATCACAATTCTGAACTTATGGGGCAACTTCAGTGATGCCACAGGTAATCCACACTCTTTTACATAGGTCTCTGGGTTAAATATACAAAACAGGTGATGTGAATTGAAATATATCCTATATAACCTTGTATTCATCCCTTTTTCTCATTACATGAGTCTGATGTGAAAAAGAGTCAAGGAAGGATGGACACACCTTAATTAGGAGGGAGTATCATCAATGGATGACACAAGCTGTGTAAGTGTTAACAGTGGCACTGAACAGTTAACAAAACTGATGTGATTTATAGCAATATACAACTACTTGTGTGAGACTTTAGTGCTTCAAATTCCTAAAGGAGTCAAGGTGAAGAGATACAGTAAAAGGAAATAGGAACACCTGAAAATGGTCCTTCTAGTCCTGCTATCAAGTCTAGGAAACTCCTGCAGCATTCTCACCATAATGTGAAAATTAAAGCAGTCAGATGTTATACGACTGTCTTAATTGCGGTAATCGTGCATTTTTCAACACAAAGAAGGAGGATGCTGCTGCTTCTACATTAAAGGGAGAGTGAGAAAAGAGAAGGAAACACAGGACTATTATCTCACTGGCTGTAAAAAAAGAGAAAAAGAAAGAGGAAAAAAGGAAAATATGGTGTGAAGACTTTCAGGGCTTATCCTGAAAAACATAGATGCTGGAGGCATTCAATAGCTCTCTGGACTGGCTTTTTGTCAGGCAATAGCATTGATGCCAAAATACTTTGAGCTGAGGATTCATCCCAACATCCCTAGAAGTGAGGAACAGAGGCATTACTGCACCAGAGATAACTAGGACACCACTTAGGAAGGGATCCTCTGCAGCAGCCAAGGCATATTACATCTCTCAACAAATGTACAAAAACATGTGTTCCCAGGAAATTTCTTCTCTTTCTCATATGCTGTTCTCTTTAAGGCCTGTTTCCACAAACACTTGCTGCTTGACTTCCTTCCTGACACCACGAGGAGTCCCATTTAATTAACCTGGCAGCCTACGGTGGTGAAAATAGATTGCGGCTTGTAAGTGTGGGGATTGACAGTCTCTGCAAGCTGCCTTGGTTTGCTCACCTACAAAAGTTATTGTGAAACAATTATTTTGATCCTATGATACCAGGTTGTACATCCAGTGGCTTGGCTTTGCTGCAACAGTAGCTGAGGATGGGGAGGGAGGGGGAAGGGGACTGTGTGTGTGACATGGAGCATCAGCAGTTCACTCCCCCATGTCTGTGTTATATTGGGTAGTGAATTGCCTCTGGCTAATCACAAGCCTTCTTAACATTTTCCTCTGAGAAAACAGATGATCAAATGCAAGAAAGCCTACTCATTAAAGCAAGTGCTGGGAAGGTTTTGTTCTTTTCAGACCCATCCCTGTGTCTGAGTACCTAGAGAACCAACCACTATTAGCTGAATAGCATCTGTTTACCATCAGCTTTGTCTGAAACCTCTCTGTTTTTTTTTTTCCCAAGTTAATAAAAATGGAGTTTGAAAACTGGTTCTGATTAGGCAGGTTAAATAATGAAAATACACTCTGAGGCTAGAATATATTTGAGGATTGCACTGCAGAGCAAAGCAGCACATAGAAATCACCAGAAGAATGGCAGCTCAAGGCCGACGGAAGTGGTCTACTAGGGGCTGCTGGGTTTGGAGGTGCTGGGTTTGGTGGTGCTGCAAAACTTGAGGGTGAGATTCAGCCATCTGAATTTCTGCATTAGGTGCCCAGGCAGTAGCATTAGATCCTGGGGAGGACAAACATAAAGGAAGATAAAAAAGCCCCTCCTTTTTATTTTTAAGGGAATACTGTACGGTACACAAGAGTGATGGAAGCTGCAGCAAAGTTTTCTTTTCTGCATTTCTTTCTGCCTACTTGACAGTTTGTTGCTACACACCAAATTTCACTAGAGTATTTTCTTTCCCACTATTAAGATAAATTGCCTATTACCAAAGTAGCTACAAGGAAGAAGAAAAGATGTGTTTTTTCCATCACAATGCAGTCAGGTTCCATTGTAATTGGCAGCGTGGTGGGTATGTCACTCCCACCAGTTCCCTTGCCCAACTGATTGGGTTTGTTCTTTGTGTGAGATGCTCCTATTTGTGTTGATTCATGTGACTTTCTTTTTCAGTCTCTCTTTATGTGTTGCCTTTTCTTTCCCTATGAACGGCCAGGGGGAGGAAAGGCAGTTGTCAGCTCCATTTACTGGAGTTAGTACTGCTGCGGTGAACATGATTCCTTCTTTTTTGTTTTGTGGGTGCTGCAGGCTGAAACTGTAAATTTTAGTTATAAAAATAAAACAAGAAGCACAGCACAGGGTAAGCAGATGCGGCAGAGTTGTTAAACACTTTGGTATTTTGATGGCTGGATGGATGTCCATGAACCTGACAGAGAGGTAGACAGCTTGCAGCTCCTGCTTTGGAGTACAGGGGGAACATCCAGAATTTCGAATGTCTGGACTCCTGAACAAAACTGTATTGAGAAAATCTAAACCAGCAAGAGCAAGAGAGCCAAAGAGGAAATTTTTAACAAGGGCGTGTAGTGATGGAACAAGGGGGAGTGGCTTTAAACTGACAGAGGGTACAGTTAGATTAGATATTAGGAAGAAATTCCTCGCTGTGAGGAACTGGCATGGCTTGGCCAGAGGAGCTGTGGATGCCCCCCGCCATGAGTGTTCAAGACTGGGTCGGATGGGGCTTTGAGAAACCTGCTCTAGAGGAAGGTGTCATGGCAGGGGAGTTGGAACTGGATGATCTTCAAGGTGATTTCCAACCCAAACCACTCTACAATTCTATGATCTATTCCAGGTGACACCCCACTGTGACTAGCCTGTCCCTCTGTTAGCTAGCCTCTGAGGGATGCCTATATCCTAGTCCATACTGCTGTGTACCTGGGCTTCTCGTACACATCTGGCACAGTCAGCCTGGTGTCCCAGAGTGACTTTAAGATGTTTATATCCCCAATCGTCTGTTCTGTGTATGCTGGATGTTATATTCTGTGCCTTCAAGACGGATTCCGAGAGCGAAGGCAGGGAGAAGAAGAAGCACAGAGTTTGTTATCAGAGACTGCACTGACTCCTCCACATTCTGCCCTGGACTGTGTTGTCTGGACATGGACGGAGCAGAACAGAGCTCTCCTTTGCTTGTTAGTTAGTGTTAGCTAGCTGAAGCAGAGAAGCCTTCCCTGGATTTTCCTCTCCCTCTCCTTGGAACTGTTGGAACCTGCTCCAGGCGGGGGACCCAGGGAAGCACCGAGAGTTTGCACTGTGTGGCCCACACCCACCGGGCCTGCTCTGGGCAGCGGCCTTGCCAGTGCTGGAGGGACTGACCATGGAGTGACCCCCACAGGAGAGACTTTCTGAATTTGTCATCTCATCAGAGTGGTGAATGAGTTTTGTAATCCGATATTGTTCACTTTTTGTGCAGGGGGAGTGCTTTGCCTGTTAAATAAACAGGTTTTTTCCACCTCTCTCTGAAGAATTTTTTCCCGAACTCGTGGGGGGGGAGGGGCCGTGTGGTTTGTTTTCCGGGGAAACCCCCTTTTGGAGGTTTTTTCTCCCAAATTTGGCCTAAACCAGGACACCTGGCCACCCCAAAGCAGACCTGAAGCCATGCACGGCTCACCAATGAGCTGCCCACACCTTTGCAGCTCTTTGCCATGCCTGCCACATGACCAACCAAGTCCTGTCATGATTTTGTCTCATTCTTACTGCTTTAATGCTTTAAAAAGTCTGAGCAGCACGGCTAGGGATTGTGTTTGAATCCTCACATGTGTGACCAAGAGTATGAATCTCTCCCTCCTTAATACATCTGGGATAGCTCAAGGTACACTACTACAGAGTTGTCAAGCACTGGAATAGGCTGATCAGAGTTGTGGAACCACCATCCCTGGAAGTGTTCAAAAGGTGTGTAGATACAGCACTCAGGAACATGGTTTAGTGGTGGGCTTGACAGTCCTGGATTAATGGTTGGACTCAGCGATCTTAGAGGTCTTTTCCAACCTAAATGATTTTATGAGTCTAAGACTCCTCTATTCACTCTCAGATCAGATCCACAGGCTGTCCCTTTTAAGTTAAGTAGCCTGGAGTTGTTTCTCCTTCCAGAAAATTGCTTTCAAAGAAATATCTGAAATGAAAGCTCCTTTCTCAGTGTCTAATATAGTGCAGGTTTCTCCCCTGAGTTTGTCTGTGAGCAACCTGGGGTCCTAGAATCTTTTATCAACATCTGGCCAGAGTCAGAATTTGGATATGCCATGACTAGACCAAAACATGTCTTTGAGAAGTCATAAGATGTCTGTGCCAAGTTTTACAGGGGAAGCTAATCCTCAGATTTAAGTATAAAACCTGGATTTAATCCATTACTGGCACAGACTTAAAAACTCTGTAACACCTTCTGTATTGCCGTACCTCCAAAACACACACAGAGAGATTATTCCACTTTATAAACGCAGAATATTTGAGACTCATAGGAAGCTACAGAAAAATGCAGAAGTTTATCAGACAGAAAAATGAAAGCAGCATCTTCACATATCTTTGGGAATTTAAATGCATTTCTTTTCAATTATTTTTCATTTGCAGCTATAGAGAAATTGAGACTCACCAGGGAGAATTAGCTTGTTGTAATATGCAAGGTGAGATATGTGGTGGCTGCAAGGCTGGATAATGTAATTTAGATTTTGTAGTGTAAGTGCAAGCATGAGATGGGTAAGCATGAGGTGGGCAAACCAAGTCCGATATAAATTGTATAATAGTACTAGAGAAGAGAGAAGTAGGGCTCATGAAATCTAAGGGCTTTCTTTGAAAATAATATTGTTAGTCAGTTCATTAAGGAAACAGGATGAGTATTTGATGTAATATATTAAATAGGATTGGAAAGAGTAAAATAACCGCAAGCTAAGAGCAAGGATCCTTCAGCATGCACAGATTTCAGTTTAGCCATCTCTTGCTTGTCTCCAACACAAAGTAGGTTACAAAAAGTAACCCTTCTTGCAAAGAGATGCTTCTACATGCAGAGGCATAGAAGCTGGTGGCATTGCTCTGTTCCATGTCTATATTGATGTCTAGGTCATCAGCTCTATGTATGTCCTTCATTGCATAGAATTTTTTTTTAATTAAAATTGCCATTCACCAGAGTAAAGATACAGATTCCCAAGGGGAAAACAGTACTCTTTGAAACATGTCACGGAATAGGAAAATATGCTTATTTTCATTCCAGAGAGCTGTCATAACCCCACAGAAAAATTAGCCCCACACAGGGCTAATTTCAAGACCTACAGAACTCCACAGGAGAAAATGAGCCTTCACTGCAATGGGTATGAAGTCTTATAGGGCCACAAACAACACAAACTCTTCCTTCTCCTGCCACTTCAATTGTATTTAATGTATTTTTCTAATGCACTAACAAAACGAATAAGCTTATCTCACATTGAAAAATAAAAGGCATAAACACTGTCATATCCGTAAGTAAAAATGCTCTCAATCTGCTGTGGTCAATTGCCAGGCCCTGCACCCCATGCTGGCAAAAAAAGAGCTGCAGGAGAGAATTGCCTTATGCATGGAGGGAAACTCTGCTGAAGAGTCTGCATCTCCCTCTCCACAAAGTGAAAATCATCATAGGAGGCTCTAATTATCCTGTGGCAAATTAAATGGCAAAACCAGCACGAGCCTCTAAGCCTCTGCTGTAGAGCAGAATTTCTGGTGTGGTTTTTGTTGTTTTGTTGTTGTGTTCTGGCTTAATGCAGAGGTCATCCTTACCAGACACTTGGGTTATGCCTATGCATTGTAGCCCAGGTCAGGAATCACGTGAATGTGACCGACATTTCAGTACCTGAAGGGGTCCTACAGGAAAGCTGGGGAGGAACTTTGTAAAAAGACAGGTGGTAACCAGACAAGGGGAATAGCCTTAAACTGACAGAGGGTAAATTTAGATTAGATATTAGGGTATGTGAGGCACTGGCACAGGTTGCTCAGAGGAACTGTGAATGCCCCATCCCTGGAAGTGTTGAAGGCCAGATTGGATGGGGCTCTGAGCAACCTGGTCTAACGAGTATCCCTGCCTCTGGCAGCAGCACTGGAATGAGATGATCTTTAAGGTGCTTTCCAACACAAACCATTCTGTGATTCTATGATTCTATGATATATTTAACTTTGAAAGAATGGGAAAAGCAGTGTCTTTTCCTAGGCAAATACCAATCAACCAAACAAGTAAAGGAGAGGTAAGTTCCTGAAAATGATAAAAATTAGCCCCTCCATCCCCTCTCTGCAGCCTTGGCTTGAGATTTGCCAAAGAGTAAAATGTCCTGCAGCAAACAGGTAGAGTAGCAATGGTGAAGCTGGGAATTTACCAAAGCCCACACATGCAATTTGCTTCTCTTAATTGTTTGCAAAATCTGCACAGAGTCAAATCAAATGGATAAGCAAGTTATCTGATCATAAGATAAATGATCTGGATAAAAGATGCTGGAAATAAAGCACCAGCAGTTTGGCTCTGTGCTTGCCAGTGGGTTTCTCATCTCTTCAAGGCTTTTCAGTTCCTCGAGCTGTGAGCTACCTGTGGTGCCTGAACTGCTAATGCACACTGTCAAGGATCGAGTAAATACCTTGTCTGAGAGACTTAACTTTTTGTAATAATAGAACATGATCCAAGCAGTGAGCTCCAAAACTAACAGAAACAGAAAGCTCTGCATGTATATGTCAAGGCACAATTGCATATCTGTCTTTAGCTGTAAATATAAATAGTGTGTGATGCCCTGGCAGCATGAGCTGCACAGCAGAAGCACAGCATTCCCAAGCAGGGTCCTGCTCTGAGCTTCTTGCCATCAGTAAGAAGCAGAATTAGACTCTGGTATGTAAGAAAATTCTACTGGACTGGTCAGTTTGGCTTCACTAATGCTGAAATTATATACATTAGACATATTTTTAACATTATGGCATATATTATATTATTTCAAATGTGAAATATCATTGAAAAGTCCAGCTGGGATTCAGACAACCTGACATGTAGGAGCGCTGGGCATGTGTGATCCTAGCCATGGAGTCAAATCTCCACTTGATGTAAATAAATACATACTTCTTCTAACCAATCTAAAAAAAAAAAGTGTGTGTGCTTGCATGTGTACCCATAAGTACATGGCTTTTCCTACTTAGGGAATTAGAGCTTTTTTAAATTATTCTGTATTTTGTATCCAACACGAGCTTTGGCTCATACATTTAGGGTAGGGAGAAGATATTTTCCCTTCCCTTCCCATAATTTTCCTAATAGTCCAGGATTAAGAGGAATAATTTCTCTGCTTCTGCTAGAGCCTTACAACTAGCACCATGTTGATATTTACCAGCAGTAACACAGAGAAGTAATTTTTGGCAGCTAATGCACCCCTCCTCTATGTCCCTGTCACTCTCCTCCTGCTCCAGGCCAGCTCCCTATGCATGAGATGAGATGATGCTTTAAATTTCACAATTGTGCAGAAAGTCCTGGTTTAGGCAAATTTCTTAAAACTTTAGAACTTCCCTCAGTTGCCTGATTTGGTAAGGGCTTTTCATTGGTTTACAGAAGAAAGCCATAAAATACATGTTTAGCAAGGTCAAAAAAAAAAGGTAAAGAGAAAGAAGAAATCTGTATTCTCATTGTGTTCAAGTCTCATTTTTACAAAGTGAATTTCATTTTTTTACAGGTTATTCAATATCTCTGCATGCTGGTCTTTGGCAATGCAGACAATAGACACTTGTTTGTGAAATGAAAGTAAGATTCTCACCAAAATTTTCAGCCTGTGGGTGGCAAAATTTCCTCTATTTGAGGAGTTAAGAGCTTCTAAGCTATTTCCAATCCATGCAATAGGCAATAAAGTAAATCAAATAATGCCTACTGCTATGTTCAGGGCTCTGATCCTGCATAATTTAACATAAAGCTCCATCTACTACAAGATGTGATCTGGCATGCCAGGAAAGTGCATTGTAGGATGGCAGTTACATCACACTGTGAAGACTGAGAGAAGTATACTTGTTTTCTCCTGCATGGTCAATGGGACTATTTTACCTATTTTTCTGTAAACCTTCAAAAAGTTTTCCTCTGTAGAATGAGCCTGCAGTTTGTCTTCCCCAAGAGCCAGGGGCTGAGCTCCTTAAGATGCCTGTATGCTGTCTAGGGAGGAGGGAGACAAATGACCTCAGTAGTTCTTGTCACCCTCCTTCTGGTCAGCTGGCAATGACTCTTGGAAAAAAAGCCCAGAACAAAAATGATGTAATGTGCTTCTTCTTTAGAGTGGCCGAATTATTCTTCAAAGACACAGGACCAGATTTTCCAATGGCACAAACTGTTCTTGACTCACTAGAAATGTGGTCACAGAGACCAGCATCTGATCAGGATGTGGCCACCTGTTCTTCTGTCTTTGGTATTCACCCTGTGCTGGGCACTGCTGAGGCTGCACCTCGAATCCTGTGTTCAATTTTGGGCTCCTCACCACAGGAAAGACACTGAGGTGCTGGAGTGTGTCCAGGGAAGGGCAATGGAGGTTGTGAAATGTCTGGAGCACAAGTCTGGTGAGGAGCTGCTAAGGGAGCTGGGGGTGTTTAGCCTAGAGAAAAGAAGGTTTAGGAGGGACCTTATCCCTCTCTTACAACTGCCTGAAAGGACATTGTAGCCAGGTGAGGGTTGGTCTTTTCTCAGAAGTAACATCAGATAGGACAAAGGGAAATGTTCTTAAGTTGTACCAGGGGAGGTTTAGATTGGAGATGAGGAGGAATTTCTTCATGGATAGGGTTGTTAAGCTTTGGAAGCAGCTGCCCAGGAAAGTGAAGGAGTCACCATCCCTGAAGGTATTTAAAAGACATGTAGACATGACACCTGGAGACATGGTTTAGTGGGAGCTTGGCAGTGCTGTCTTAGTGCTGGACCTGATGATCTCAGAGGTCACCTTTCTCCCCTTTCCATCCTTAAATGGGAATTTCACTAAGATTTCTCTATCTTGAGTTAAAATTCTCTGCTACATAGTGACTGCTCAGAGTATATTTTTCACAGAATTTGGGAAGTGCTACCTCTAACAGAGGTTTCAGCTGCAGGATGGATTGTTAGGTCACACAGACTAATAAATACCCAGGGACTAAGTAATGATTTCTGGCTTTTCACCCAGTTTTCTCTTGTGCTGTTGCAACAATCAAGCCTGAATGACAAACGTCCATCTAAAGCCTGATTTTGATGTTGACAGAGCAGATTTCCATTTAAACAGGAACCAAAATGGAAGCATCGTCTTGATCATGAATCTGTAGAAACAACTGGTATCCATCCTTGTGCTGCTGAGTACTTGATTGCTTGCTCAGTGGACAGGTGGTGAGCTCTGAATTTTAGCTGGTAAGGATAAAAAGGCCAAGGATGTGAGAGAGGAGAAGGAGGAAAAAAACAACAAGAAACCCTCCACAAGAAGGTGGCTTAAAATACCAGAGCAGAATGGAAATTGGTGAGAAATTCTCCCTCTTTTGGTTTTCCTGGTCTAAAGAGAAGGGGCATCTATTTTATGTCATTGTGTGTTGCATGTTTCTGCCCTCCCCTGCAACTTGCTGCAACCTTTCAACCACGAGAAATTTTCGATTATATGTGTGTGCATATATATATATACATAGACACACACACACATACACGCACACACATATATATATTCATGTGCATGTGTATACACACACACACACACAAACACACACACACACACATATACACATACATATATATATATATATATATATACATGAACATTGATCTACAGATTCTGAGATAATTTAGGAAGTGCAAAAAATATTCCTGAGTGGAATATAAATTAATTCTTCTGACTCAGAAAAGTTAGCAACATATGGTTTGTAGAAGTCTGCACATTGTTAAGGAAACTAAGTTCTCTGTGCCAAACCTCCCACATATCTTCCATGTGGAAACAGGGAAGAAAATGTAGTGACCTAAAGACCCTAAGCTGGTTTTCTGAGGTTGATGAAAAAGCTTCTCTTAATGTTCATATATACCTTTTAGGATTTAATATATTTATATATTCAATATATACATATTGTAGCATGCATTGATATATCATATAGATACATCTTAACATACAAATACATTAAATAGAAAATAAATATTTATATATTTAATATATATTTAAAACAAGATCTATTTTTTTATTTGTTCCTGCACTTGGCATCAACAGGATTGCCTGGGCTCAGCTGGTCTGATGCTGGCACCTATTAAAATGCACCTTTTAAAGAAAGATGATTGAATAGCTTTATAAATAAAATGCTGGACTGGCATCATTGAAATATGATATGTGAACAAGAAAAGTACACAAAGCCCCAGAGTAGGTAGGATCAAATCACAGACAGCATATTGTCTCTGTTTTCAAGTGTTTTGAAAAGGACAAACCAACCAGGATGCTGGGATAAGGCTTTGATCCTCTCTTTGTAACAGTGCTATGCTTTTAAGTCCTTTTTTGAGTGGCAAACCACTCATGAGTTAAGAAAACACCATGGTGCAGTCCAGGATGGAAAAAAAACCACTATCCACAACAAGATATAAATAATTCACTGTTGTAGAGAAAGGCTGTGGTACTACAGGGTAAAGTCAATGAGAGAGTGATATAGGTATATATAAACAGAAATACATGAACACACACACACACACATATATATAATAAATATAAACATGAAGATTTTATTCAGTAGTAACAGTGGTGCTAACAAAAGGAAGCATCCACCTCTGTGTGTGTTTCTTGAGGCTACAAAAGAGTGTAAAATGCTCTGCAAAAATCCACGTTTTAGTTACAAAGGGCAGAATACAGTCCGGGAAATCTGGCCTGATGGAATAAAGACGATTTAGATGAGAAGAGCTCCTGAGCCACACACACACACACCGGACAAAGGAAAGCACATTCCAGCAGTGTTTCTCAAGGACCTTGAAAGGCTGATGAGTAAACAAAGGAAATACGGTGAAGGACAGCAGTGATTCTTTCACCTTCATGTTAGACTTGATTGAAAGAGAAGAAAAAGCTCTAACATAGGAAGATCTCTAAGAACTCATCTCCATGACACCTGATGAGATTTGTCAGGATAACTGTGCTTGTACAGTATCTCCTACAGCAGGCAAGCACCTGCACGCAGAGCCTGTAAAGCAGATAGGGAACCAAGGCAGTGCTGCTAACAGCAAGGGACAACTGTGGAGTTACTGGCAGAATCACAGAATGGTTTGGGATGGAAGGGACCTTAAAGATCAACCAGTTCCAACACCCCAGCCATGGGTAGGGACACCTTCCACCAAGCTGCTCCAAGCCTCATTCACTCTGGTCTTGACCACCTCCAGGGATGGATTATCCACAGCTGCTCTGGGAATGCTTTGCTTCACTGCACACTGAGTAAAGAATTTATTCCTAATATATAATCTCTTCTCCTCTAGTTTAAAGCCATTCCCCCCTCCCTATCACTATATGCCTACATAAAAAGACAGGAATTATCAAAAGTACTGGAAGGTGTTCTAAGGTCTCCCTAGAGCCTTCTCTTCTCCAGACTGAACAATCCCATCTCTTTCAGGAAGAATCAGAAATAAATTTCACTAGTTCTGTGTTTTCATTTTAAGACTGTGTACTCTTTCTCCTTGCACAGATAAATGTAGATGCTACACTTTTATAAAGTATTTAATCACATCAACGGCTAAAGACAAACAAAAAACCTCGCCCTAAAACAAGCAGCTACACTTAGGTGAGCTTCATGGGTCTTTAATACTATATGACCTGGATTATGACCTGGATTGGTCTTCACTGTTTCAAGAATTACTGTGAGCTGGAGCATCAGGAAAGACAGAAACCGTATTTGCCACAACATTTTTAATGGCATGGAAGTTTTTGGAACTTTATCTCTGTGGTGCAATACTTAGGCACTTCTCTGTCAGCCCAGCAATGTACTGAGCGCAAATCTTTTAATCAGCAGAAGTGGATCATGGCTAATTGACATGATGAACAGGAATACAAGAATCTTGCTCCTTTTTGGTTTGTTTAATGATATTTTCTTGGAAGCCTGGATTGTATAACTAGAGAGCAAACTCTCTGGGCTGTGGACTGCCCTTTCTAACTGAGTGTATCAGACTCAGCACAGCAGGATCCTGATAAGTGCCTGAGCACTTGAGGTGCTGCTGAAGGAAAAGCCATCACTGAAGTGCCAAACACAACAATTAACATTTGAATTATTTACAGACTACAGGTGGGCTATCCATACGTGTCCATCTATATACTCATAATCTGCTTGGTATAACATTCTGAAACAGAGTTCTTTGTAGAATGGAAATGCTGCATCCATGGAAGTGCTTCCCATGTCAGCTGAAATTGGGATTCAAATCTGAAATGGAATTAATGCACAAGGAAATTAGGGATTGGCATTTAGAGTTGCATCACCACTGTTAGGGCAGAAAGTGATACACCTTTTCCCTGCAATGAGAGTGGAGAGGATTCCTCTATCCCACAGGCTGCAAACACTGAACTAGCATCTCTGCGTCCAGCCTCTGACTTCTGAACAAGAAAACAAAACTGTGACTGAAAAAGTAAAAGCAAGAATGTAAGGAAGGTCCAAAAAAATTTTAATCAGTGTGTTGCCATTTCTAAACCCCTGCTAAAGAAATAGAATGGAAAACCCCAACAGCAGTTCAGGGTAACTGTGCAGTGAAAAGCATTCAGCTGTTTACATTTCAAGGGCTGTTGATCTAGGAGAGCAGCACAAGAGGCAATCTCAACCCTAATTGATAGGATAGTGATATCAAAATCTTCTGAACATTGAAAGCATAGAGAGAAGCAAGGTAGGTCTACATGTCTGTGTTTGCAACACATGTCCATCATCCATCTGTGGTTTTATCGGGCACCAATCACCATAGTAACCCCACAAATCCCCTAACACTCACTTGGAACCATCCACATCTGCAAAAAAAGCCCTAGGAACACAACCATTACTTCCCAGCCTAGCTCACAGAGCTCTGCATCATTAACCATCAGGTAATGACCAAATCCTAACTGCTTCATTCCCCTGAAGTATGGGAAGGTTGTTTCAAACAGCTGAACACAGTGCTTGCAAACAACAGCCCCACTGAAATGGCCTGTTAATGAATGATTTATTAGGCAGCAGCTTTTGCTGGAATCATTTCTTAATTAACAGCCACTAACTAGTTGATGTCTGAAAAAGAAAAAAATGCCTAAATATGTTGATTTTAATTTTTTAAAATTTAATTAAGCCTGAGATTTTAGAAGTCTGTTGATGTACCTGTTCTCCTTCCATACTGGAGCGATCCTAACACCAATTGGCCTGAACAATGCGAGACGTGATCTGTGTTGCTTTCTCCTTCCACATTTTCATGGACGCACAGTGCTGCTAAAAGGCTTTCAGTGTTCAGCCCCTCCACTGTCCCGCTGCAATCCCTCTGCCACAGTTTACCATGAGGACCTGCCTTGCACACCCATCACCCAGCCTGCCCTGCTGTGTGTGGGCACAAAGAAAACTAGGTTATTTATTTTCTCTCCTCTGAATTGCATTTTACCCTTTTATTTCCCTCTGAAAATTACTGATTGAAGAGCCAGAACAGCAAAATAGCCCTGTGCAGGGACCACATCAGCAACATCAATTTGCATGGGCAAACCTGTTTTAAATAATTTTGGTGTTGTTCGCATGTGGCTTCTTGCATCAACCCTGGAGAGATGCACAGGGAGATATCTGCTGCAAAAGGAGAAATTGAAGAATTGCTTTTGCTTTAGTGTCTCCTTTTTCTATTGCTGTGCCAGTCATGTCTGGTGGGAGCAGCTCTGCAGCCCCTCATCCACACTGTGCGCAGCTTTAGTGCATCTAGATCTGGATGCAAGTGATTTTTACAGGAGCAAAGCAAGGCAACAACTGAGAATTCCTGATACGTCTTTCATAACCTAGCTAGATATAAATCCACTTACTTCCTGGAAAGGGGCAAAAGGGGATCTAAATTCCTCTTTGTACACAGGGAGAAGGAAAGATATGGCACAAGAAGAGTTGTTGAACAGTGGGGTAATGTGGAACAACAAACTAAAACTAGAGGCACCTTGCAATCCTATGAAAGGAAGTGAAAGGATTTTGGAGCTGGGACAGCGATGTAGGATTTCCCTACCTGAAGGGCAGCCAAGTTTAATGTAGGCTGGGGAAACTGGAAACTGGAACTGGAGCAAAGCGTGCCCTGAGGCAAGGAGGGAGGTTTGGATGTGTGTGAGCCTGAGTTTTCAGAGGTGACTCAGCTCTGCAGCATCAGCAAAGACAGGAATGAACGGTGTGTTTCTGCACTCCTTCAGACACAACCTAAATATAATCAGCAGAAAATACTGATCTTGCTGTAACTGTGACTTTTTTTACGTTAAATAGTGTTTCTTTTCTTTTCTTGTCTTGGGGTGTGAAACCAGCTTCAGTTCTTGCCTGGACCTTGCTCCAGCACAACTGAAAAATGCCTGGCAGACTTATCAGTTTACATATGCTAATATGATGCATTTTCAATATGCTCTATATGAGGCAAGTTTTGTAATACAAAAAAAGAAAATAATCTATTTTCAATTACATAGGAAAATCACTTTCCTTTGTAATAATGAAAAAAGGCCATAAATAAATTCTGCTTCCTGTTCTTACCTGTCATGTTGCATAGAGTTATGCAAATACCAGGATGTTTGAAGCACAACATTTACTAACTCTGTGAAATCAGTACAGACATGAAGGTATTTTTCCTCTGTATTTCTTCATCATCCTCACAATGGTATTTGCATGGAGAGGGGTGTGAGTTTCTTGGCCACGTCAAATAACTTAGAAAATATAATTCTTAATAGTTCTTGAAGTGCCTTAAACTTTTCAAAGCCTCAGATGTTAGAAAACTTCACAGTGAGTGCTTTCATCAAGCTTCAACTTACTCTGGCAGTGAGATAATGAACAATTTAAACAAAATGAATGAGAAAATTAAAATTAACAGTCCAGAAAACTCTAAATAATGAGGGAAGAGCCTCTTATGAGTTAGAAATATTCCAGCTTTTTGAAGGATTTTGAGTATTTGGCTGTATATGTGTATATAAAAATTCATAACCTTGTTCATAACAACCATTATTGCTCGATGATCTTGAGAGTTAAACAGACCCTATGCCACTTACTGGCAATAATCTCTCTTCTGTTTATGGTTGCTCACTGCAATAACATTCATGAAGACACAGGAAAATTATTTGCATTAATTGAATGAATCCTACTATCGTTTACATCTTATGCAGAAGCAAATTTTTTACATTCCTTGTCATTTACCTATTCATGCTGGAGTCTGAGCAGGTTGAAGGCAGGGTCGTTAAATCCCTTCACGTATGATTGAATGCTCTGAAAGAGCCTCTTTAAAGTGACATAGGAGTGTCTAAAGACAAATCATTACCTATGCAGCTACTTCTGGAGTTGGACAAAGTGTCTAGAAAAGCCATGCTCAAGATTAGAAATAAAAATCAAGAACAATGTGTGTTCGGTGGAAAGGAAATAAAGAAACACTGAAACGACGTAAGGAAATGTCATCTCCATTCTTATTTAGCTTATTTCATCTATTGTCATCTGGACTTTACTGCAGAACACAAGAAATATACAGCATTGTTTGTTCACGAGTTGTCTCCAGGAATGTCAGATGCAGAGGACAGCAGAATGTGGATATAATAAGCCTAGTTTACAGCTCCCCTATCAACTTAACAACATTATGAACCGGGATGGTGTCCAAGACTGAAATGCTCCTCGCAATTAAGCAACGAGAGACACCAGCTCCTATAGACAGTGCCATGGCCTGAATCCTATTGTTCTGAAGCTTTTAAAATAGATTTCTGACTCTAAAAACCTCATGCACACAAAAAAAACCCAAGAAAAGGTGATTATCAGTCAGACCTAGCAGATGTTTGTGAAAACGTTTAATTGCAACCCCAGAACTCATATGTGGCTTGCCAACAATTGCTCAGAGGTTTAAGAATGCAGACGGAATCTGGACTAAGTCAGTGTCTATGGCTATGGAGGCAAGTAATTCAAATCGGTGTTTTCATCTTATTTCAACAAAAGGTAGTGAATGACTGCAAATCTGATACATGATTTTTCCTTCCACACCACCCTAGGTCTGCAAAACAAGTCTGAGTTTGCAAATCCTCCCTTTTCTCCTGCATAATCTGTGCTACTTGAGCCAGATTCTCAGCTAATTTGGCAGAGCATGAGGTATCCCAAGAGCTGTTGACTTAAAAATAAAAAACAGTCAGACTTGATTCTCTGCTTTTTTGTAACAGGAGAAATCATTTATATTGGTACAGAGTGAGCTAAAATGGTAAAAGAATGCTCCTATATCCAACTCTGAACCTGATTTTTACTAATATGCAGCTTGTTAAAGTACTTGGTAATGAAAAGTTTGCTCCTATATGTTTTTTTTTTTAGGTTCCAGCTGATAGCACCAAAAGAATCCTTCAGAAACAAGGTTGCTTCCTATTCAATGTTAACTTTACACATGGGAAGCCTGATCATGTGCCATTAAAATCAATAGGATTTTTATCACTGACTGTAATGAGCAAACCATCATACTATACACTTTCTTCTCTCCCCTCCACTCGGTTCCTAAGTTTCTCATTATCTTTATTCAAATTACTTTTCTCTGATTTTCTGTACTTCCTTTCCTCCAAGTTTTGTGCCATCAATACTCCATATTCAAAACCAGTGGTACAATAGGAACCGTTGTGATTTTGTCCTTTAAAAATGCAGCTAACATATTATTTTGCCACATTTACAGACAGAACTGGATTGGTTGTGGAGCTCTCAGCAGAGTCCTTTTGGAGGCTTGGTTTCCATTCAAATCAAATTGAATGGGGCATGAGCATGAGTGAACTAAAAGCAATCAAACCCAATGCAACACAGCTGGAGAGGCCAGCTTGGCAAAATGCTGAATATCCTATGCTCTTGATGATTAAATGAACCATAAAGGTTTTTGGTACCTTTTAGCATCATGCTTTGAGGTCCCAATCTTGCAGGGAGCTTCAGCTATGCTTAATTTTAAGGTGTTGCTTATATCCAATGACACCAACAGGTTTTTGCTCCAGATTCATGCCATCTAACTAGAGACACTTCACTGAAGCGCAGACGAGATGAGTAGTGGTCCTCAGCCTCATTGGAAAAGCACAGGCAGCTCCTGGATGTTTTCTCTGTTTAGGCATTAGAACTGTTGAAGTGCTTTACACAGCGTGAATACTTATAAAAATTATTACAATAAAAGGACAAACCCAGATGATCTCAAACGACCTCTCAGGGTCCTTTAACAGAACCTTCCTCCCTCTGCTGCTGTACAAGCATTAGATCCCAAAGCACATACAGACACCAATATATCAAGAACTCAGAAAGTTGCACCAGCATTACAGAATAAAACACTGCAGTGTCGGGTAGCTATATACAAAGAGATTGTATCAATCTGGCATAAACACGGTCAAAATTCTTTGTAATTAAGGAAAAGAAATACTTTGGCACAGAAACAGAAAAATCAGAAACCCAAGCATGCATGCAATCTCATTTTCTGACAGATTTTTCATATCAGTGGAAGGAAATGATCTAATTAGTTTATGGACAGTGTTTGTCCCTGAAGACCACAGCCTGGAACTTGGGGGGAAAAAGTCTATCTGAAGCAGCTCATGTTTTTCATACACTAAGTGAGTTCTGGTATCAGTGAAATGAGTTATACGAAAATAATGCTTACCAAGGCTGATAGGCACTGAAAACCTAGCTATGGCAGAAGAAATGAGGACAATCTGTTCCAAAGACTCTAAAAATAGGGTTTTTTCCAGGTCTGTACAGATGAAAAAGCAACCAGTCCCCTAAAGCCTTTTTTTTTTGTGTTCAGCGAATGAGAAGACATACCTCTTTTTGGATATGTGTTCTTGCGGGGACTCAGAAACTCAGTTCTGCACTTTTAAACAGCCTCTGTGTGCTCAAAAAGGGCAGCCAGAGGCCACATTTTTCTAGTGCTGTTGGCAAAAACAGACTTGAAGTTTGACAAGAACATGAGAATCCAGCATAAGGGATGGACTAGTCTCTGGCTGCTTCTACCTCATGCTCTCTTTCAGATTTCTCAATACATTTATCTTCATCACTCAATTAATGTGTCTAAATGCTCAATTCCTTATTTTCGCTCATCAGGGTTTCCAACAGTTCTAGGAATGGAGATGACTGATGAAGTGACAACCACTGTGTTGCCTTGTCTCTTAGCCTTAAAGGATAAGGTAACAGAATAATTTTCAAAGGAGTGGAAGAACATAAGAATTTTTTTTCTTTCCTGAGTTTTGCTTTTTTATTGCTCTAACTGGAACCTGAAAATCACTGCAGTGCAATTTGTGGACTGTCATGAATCATGGGTGGTTTTTGTTTTGATTTTGGCTTTCTATGATGCTCTGGAAGCTTGTTCTGTCTCTAGGAGCTGGTGCATACCCCTCTTTTGTGCTTTCTGCTCTCGTGTTCTGCCTGCACACTGTCCGACTTTTTGAACACAGAAATAGTATTTCTAGGGTATGGAGGGCATGGGATTGTGTTAAACAGGTTTAGGCTGTAGGGTCAAAGCTGGCACTATGGAAATCAGTATGGAAATTAAACAAAATTTCAGTGAACTCTCAAAGAACTGAAATCAAAGATAGTTGTGCTTTCCTTGATAAAAGTAAGGAGTTGATGTCTGACCTCTATATATGACAGGAACTTCCTTCAGTCCATTTTCACTTGTGTTAGCATTTACAGAGTCTGACTTCAACAAAATACCTTCCTCGTTTTTCAGCTCTTTCTTTGTATTTAAAATGACGTCTTTTCATCCTACCTTTCAAAGCCTTGACAAACACTTGCATATTTAGCTTCTCATTGATTCTTTGGGTATTATTAGACCAAATTTAACATTGAATGAAATAAAATGAACTCCAGAACATTTAGTAAGTCAGCTTGCAAGCTTGGATGAGACAGCAGGAGTCCTGACTCCTTGGCTGTTATTCTAACCACTAAACCACTTTCCCTTGTCTTGCCTTATGTCTTCTGGGAATCATCCATCAAATAACTTTCCTGCATTTCCTTTTATTGCTTCCCAGGTAATGTTTATTGCTTTGAAAGTAACTAATCATTGGTTGGGCTGTGCTTAGATGCAATTAAAAGAATATTCCACACCCCCCTCTTAAAATGCAGAGCATCTCTGAGATTCCTAATCATCTGAGTTTTATAACTCTGTTTTATTACTTTCCAAATATACAATGCTCATAAAGAAGGTAATTGGATCTTTACAATAATGCCATTTTCTAATCTTCACCAATGAAGGAAAATTATCATCACGTAGCAGCATATTATGTTTCAATTGTTTTGCTCTCTTATCCCATGTCAAAAGTTTTGAGGGCAAATGTAAGGTATAAATACTAAGCCATCACTGCTGAACAAAATGGTCTCTAGGGGAGATGATAATTCTGTTAAATAGGGAGCATCAAGGATGAAGGGATAAGGCAAAAATATAGAGACGGGATAGCTTGAAGCAATAGAGAAGAAAAGACAATAGCAAGCGTTTAGTTTAAACTCTTATTATATAGGAAAAGTAAGAGCCATGTTTTGCCTCAGTTCTTAAAATACATAAAATCACAAAATTATTTAGGCTGAAAAAGATTTCTAGGATCATCAGGTCCAACCATTAACCCAGCACTGCCAAGCCCATAACAGTGCCATGTCTCCACGTCTTTTAAACACCTCCAGGGACACTGACTCCACAACTTCCCTGGGCAGTCTGTTCCAATGTTTAGCAGTCCTTTTTTTGTGGAGAAATTTTGCTTAATATCCAATCTCAATCTCCTGTGGCATAAACTGATGTAATTTCCTCCTGTCCTCTCACTTGTTACCTGGTAGAAGAGACCAACCTCCAACTCACTACAGCCTCTTTTTGGGTAGTTGTCCATAGCCAGGCAGCTCTGCCCCATGGAGGCACAATGTAATCCTTTACTTGCTTTGGTACTAGAATAGAAAGTGGTTTCAACAGCCACCAAACACAAGAATGAACACACCACATTAGGGGTGATAGTTTGGTCCAAGAGTCAGAAAGTGTAAAAAGCAGAACAGCAATGTGTTTACTTGAAAAAAAAATATATAATATACATTAACTGTTTTAGTGTCAGGCTTCATCCTCAATTGCTCTTATTTTCAGAGGAGCTGAAAGTAAGATTGAGCCTGTAGGGGCTCAAGCTGAGGCCATTTTTAGAAATATAAAGCCCTAATGAAGCCCCTGTTGCATTTCCCTATGTGTGAGGAGGGGACAATAACCTCTTTCACTGGCAAGTGTTGCAATTCCTTTAGGATGAGGATTGTTCCTTAATGTGAAATGAGCAGCACTTTTCCCAGCAGGGCTCTGACTTTTCGTTGAATGGCTTGAATTTGCAGCTAGGCAAAAATACACAAACTGAAACGATAACAGTACTTGGGTAGGTTAATTTCAAGCTACTTTCAAACTTCCCTTGTCCCTGTATTCCTGTGGTGAATGCAGAGATATCGTTTCAGTCTGGGATAGCTTGCAATTTAAAAAACCCTCTGTTCTCCTGCATAGGAAGCAAGCCTTCAAATATGGCTTGTCTGATCCATTCCTACTACCATGGCTCTCAGCCCTGAGAACTGGCAGTGCATTACACCAGGGGCTACTGGTATTCAGAAGTGACCTGCCTGACACAGCTCTCTCTGCCATGTTATACAGGACACTGCAGGCATTGGATGACACAGAAATGAAAGACAAATGTGGGATTAAGAGGGATATTGAAGGTCACCAACACTACCCCTAAAATATAAGAAGCACTGTCCCATGCACGCCTGCTCAGGACTGTCTAAAAATTGGTTATTTTCTTGTCTAATCTTCTAATCTGGAAGGAATTCCAGAACTCATTTTCTAAACAGTTAGAAAATTTCTAGTTTCCTGTCTAAATTTATTTTTGGCATATTTGTAGTCATCTGTTCTTGTGCCAGCATCATCTTTTAGCTTAAAGACCTCTGTTCCCTCTCTAGTATTTACCTGGTGGATATATTTAAAGTCTGCAATTTTTATCATTTCCCTGCCCTCCTCCTCCAACCCTTCCTGTGAGAAATGAAACCCAGACTGGCTTTGCAGTAACCCCAAGCGTCCCCGCACTGTAGCCATACAGATTGCCAATTTTTTTGGTTGCAGTTTAAATTTTTCTTTCTTGAACATGTTCAACAGAATATAGGTGTGCAGAGGGAGAGGGGGTAAAAAGTGTTATAGTCAGTATTGCTGTGAAGAAAATGAAAGTCCAGAGAGAAAAAGAGATTTGAATACATTGACACAAGAAGGGACTAAAGCAAGAGGAGATTTTGAGTCTCCTGATGCCAAGCCTACTATCTTCAAACACTCTTATTCATGGCATACCTCCATCATAGCAAAGGATTATTAAGGTGTGAGACACTTGGTTCTCAAACCCAGCATTTCAGCTTGTGATCTTCTAAGTCTCACCCAATTTGTTCATTACATGAAAATCTATCAGGAAGGGTCTGCTGTCTCTGCATATTAATATCAGCTAAAACTAGAGCTCCCATTATCATCTTCCTTGCTTTTCCCTTTTTCCAAAAAGACAGTTTGAAGGTTACAATTAAGGTCAGCCACTGTCCACATTTACTGGTTTATTTCCAGATTTTAAGTTATTGATATTGAGCTTGACCAGGAAATCAGTACAGTACAACATAAGACTCATTGATAGCCTGCTGCTCTTTATGCACTTTAAAAAGATAACCTTACAAATAAATTTTTAAAAGAGAACTTCAGTGTCTTGCCACTGCCAATTCAAAGCTTTGCAAATCCTTGGGCCACTGTTTTATTTCATTTTTACACTGTCTTTCCCCAAAAGCTCTCTTAAATGGTCAAAACGGTTTCATTCTTCTTATTTTTTTTTTTCATTTCTCCTAAGACAAAACAAATGCCCACTGCACAAATATTCAGATAATTGACCCACTTGGATTTGTTCCCTGCATATTGCTAGACTGTCTTTTAGCTTGCTGGGCCTCAGGAATGAAAACAGAATCATGGGCTCGTAGTATCAGCAGGGCTGTGACCTCTGTCTGAATGCTGCTTCCCCCAGCCATCTCAGTGGTGGTCTCTGTTTCTTGCCCTTTCCTTAAAATTCACTTCAGGGACACAAGTATGTCCCTGTGCTTTGTTTTTCAGAACACCCACAAATTCACCAATGTTTTGCTTTTCATGCTCCTGCCCGCCTATTTTGCCGCCTGCGCGTGTGTTTGGTTGCTGTGCAGCTCCCCTCCCTTTCCTGCCCTAATGCTGTTATAAGATATTGCTGTTTGCTAAGAAATGAAAGATGGTATTTAAAAGGATGCTAGTACTAGGTTGACTGCTGTTGAATTTCAGAGTTGCTGGTACAAATACTGCATTGTACTACTTTCATGGTAACGCTCTCCCCAAAGGATTCTCCTCTTGCCTCATATGCTCAGTCCCTGGTCAGCTCAGATCTGATTGCTCATCTATTAGATGTAATAATAGTATCGTGCTGTAGCTTCACAGTGCCTTTCATCTCATGTGTTTTGCAGAGTCTGGGCAGCTGTTGTAGAGAAACAGGTGGAAAGCTGAGTGCGGAGGCTCTTTCTAAAGTAATTTCAGTTGACGTATACTTAGTGAACCCATCCTGCTGATAAAGAGGTACAGTGTGTATTATATAAGCGTACATATACACACAGCTAATTAAAATGACAGCACTGGCACCAGTGGCCAGCTGGGATAGATCTCTTTCCATGGCACCTTTTTCTATCAGCCCCCCCACCTTCCCAGGCTGGTCACCAAGGAGTACTCACCATCACTGCTGTTTCAGAACATGATTTTTGTAGTCTCATGATGACTGGGGGCATCTGTCTGCACACAACTTGGGAATCTGGCTGTGTTTTACGCATTTGCCACTTCTCTATCTGCTCTGGTGTGTTTTCAGCAACCCAAGCACAAGTCATAGGAGGAAGGATCCTATTTGCCCAGAAATAAGTTGCAAATGTGGCAATTGCAATAGCCATATTACTGGAAGTGCAAAAGAGGATGGAAACCAGAGCAAAAGGGATGTGATTTTGGAGGGTAAAATGGTAACTCAGAGAAGTACCTAGAAAGTCTGAATGTATCTGCTTTGCTTAGCACAGCTGAACTTAGGACACCTCTGGGAACTGGGCCAAAACACACACACACACACACACACATGATATAGCAGAGTGTCCTACCAGGATATTATCTGAGATCTTTAAAGCAAAACTAACTGTCCTACCAGGATATTATCTGAGATCTTTAAAGCAAAACTAACTGATCTGGGCACTACTTGTGTCTGTTACTCTGCTGAACGGCTCTGTTGACACCAGAGTAAGCTCAGGGGCACTGGATGAAACAGCTCTCTAGCCCAGGACCAAAGCCCCAAGCAGACCTTCGATTTTCTCAAACCCAGAAAAGCAAGTTGTTTTGCTAGGAGACAGATCCTGAAGCCTGATGAGCAAGAAGGGGAATTCAGGTGAAACTATGACAGCAGTGAGCAACTGTGTGAGGAAGAAGATTGGCTTTTTTCAGTGCTGAGGCTGTACCAGCACAGTCCCCAATATAGACACAATGGTCTCCATGGAATGTAATTTCCTCTTCCAGTAGAGGAATTGGCTATATTGGACTGGTTTGTGATCCATTAGTAGAAACTGAATCTTGTCAAGTCATTGCCTGTTAGCATCCTGCACTGATGTGGGTGCAAGAGGCTGAGATGTGCAGGCCAAAGGGAAAGAGCAAGAGAAAGTGAGAATGGTGACCGCCCTACCACATGCTGAATGGCAAATTCATGTTTTCTAAAAACAGGTCACAACATTAATCTGTACTGCAGATTCAAATTGCTTGTAAATCTCCTCTTGTTCATGCACCAAACCTCCTGATTCCAGCATGGCAATGCAATAAATTGGAAGTGATCTGCTCAGAAGTACATGTGGGATGAAACCCAGAGCAGCATTACAGACCAAATTCTGCAACTCACTATTTGTGCCTCTCATGTAGTAATGAGTAATGCCTGTCATCCCATACCTTCCCACAATTCCTTCTGTATCCCCAGAAAGAACAGACTTTTTTTTACTGTTTTTTTATGACTTTAGGGTGAAGATCAGTTCTGTGGTAGTGATAAAACCCAAAAGATTTTCCCCTAGTATTCCCAAAGCCGTGCACATATGATGACCACGGCAGCATGGGCACCAGGACACAAGCTATTTTACAGTAGTACTACTCTTACTCCAGCTCAACTACTTCCAGTTGAAATACAGTTCTTCAGTGGAGACAGATGCCAAGAGCAAAAGACCCTTCTGTTGTGTGTAGGGGGGTGACCAGCACGACTATGTATTCATGGAAACAGATGGAACAGTTTATACTACAGTACTCATGCATATTTGGTTTGTATTTGAATGAAGACTAACAGATGCAATGTGCTATTTTATTTTTTAGGAAATATATTATTAGATATGGTTAATTTGCAGAGGGTAATGAGCTATATGCCCTTATTAAAAAGTTGTATATTTATATACATTTCTAGCAGAAACACCTTTGTCTTGAAAAAGGAAGCCGTCTGTTAAAAACAGAAAGGATGGCCTTTTCGAACTGGCACCTCAGCTGTGTACCTGCTCCTTCTTTACAGCTTCTTACAGATGTTTATTAAGAAATCGAGACAGGAGGATACTGATGACTGAATTGTGATCCTCCAGAAATTTGTCCTCTGCATCTGGTTAGATCGTTTTCATATGTACATATCTCACATATTGCTCTCTCAACTGCCTGAAAGGAGGTTATAGCAAGGTTGGAGTCAGTCTGTTCTTCCAGGTAGTAAGAAACAGGACAACAGGAAATGGCCTCAAGTGGCACCAGGGGGTTTAGATTGGATAATAGGAAAAGCTTCTTGGCCAACAGGGTTGTCAGGCATTGGAACAGGCTGCCCAGAGAAGTCAGTGGTGGAGTCACCATCCCAGGAGTGATTTAAAAGATGTGTATTTATTGCACTTGGGGACACAGTTTAATGGTGGGCTTGCCAGTGCTCCATTAATGATTGAACTCAATGACCTTAGAAGGCTTTTCCAACCCAAACAATTTTATGATTCTATACCTAAATAATTTTATTTGGTTTTCAGCACATCTCCAGAAAAACTGCATTTCATTCTCATCATATTGACAAGGTCTTGAACATCTTGAACTTGACCGACCTTGATATTTTAATCATCATATAATGAGATATTAAGTGAAATATTACTAGGTGAGCTATCACTTACTTGGGCATTAAGCAATTAATAGCCACTTTGAAACACTTTTTCTTTTTACCTTTGTGAAAAAGAGAATTGATATACAGATACTTTCCTCCTGAATGTAATAAATAATACCATGTCCTAAGGCAAGAAAGCTTTTTTTTTAGTCCCATAAATTCGGTGGACTGACCATGCTAGAGATGTATACCATAATTTTTTCAGTGTTTCAGAGGGCTGGAGTCAGTAATGGCAGATCAATTCCTATTCCCTGAAGATCTCAACAACATTCTGGGTAGACTCAGGGGACTGAGTGTCAGAGTCCTGGGGTCTAGTCTCGGTCTTGGCAATGACAGAGAATGCAGCATCAAGCAGATACAAATAACACGGATGGAAATACATCCCAAGAAATCACCTTGCCTTGCAGCTGCCTGTGCACACACACACTTTGCAGGCTTGCACATCATCAATTTGCAGACTTGCATGTTGCCATTTTGCAGCAGTGTCATGAGGTTTACTCCCTTTATCTTTTAGCAACTGGGAGTTATTAGTCTAGGATGTGGATGCCTGTACAGTTGAGGATGGTAGCCAGTTGTTTCAGTGCTAACTATACAGTGCTGATGAGAAAGACACCTTCGCACAAAAACCTGGGTCACCCTTTTCATTTAAGCACTCTGAGATTTTTAACATCCCTGCAGAGCAGATGAAATCAAAGTCTCCTTCAAAGCAATGACCTACAGTGCCACACGGCTGTGTTTTTCTGTCCTAGTGTGATGAAAAGCCAAGCAGACTAGGCTGATGAGTTCAGTCCAGTGGGAGTGTGAGTTTCCCAACATCTGGCCCAGGCTTTACTGATGTTGCTCAGCCACAGGAACAGCCCTCGCACCACTTTATTAAGCAGAAGCAACGTGGCTTTTTTCATGTTGTGTATTATCAGATCAGGTCTATCTCAAATAAATCGTATCAGCCCACACTGTCATCTCCTTCCACCCACTTTTTGTGTAAAACTTCCATCAGCCAAGCTTACATGCATTGAATTTTCACAATGGGTAGTTTGCCAAAAAAAAAAAAAAAAAAGGACAAGACTTGGCCTTTATTTGAGAGATAGCTTCCTTTGTAGCATTGGGAAAGGAGGAAGGATTGTGATAAACATCATTACTAGCAAGTAATTTTTCCTTTTCTGATGCAGCTCTACAGTGAGTTTGTTATCTGCCTGCATGAAAGATCTTTTCAAGATGTTTCTAGTCCCCAAGGAAGTGAGAGACTAACAGAGTCTTCCAAATGATAATAAAAGAGGGATGTCAGGGGGGAGAAGATGTCTTTCTTGTTCCTCTAACACTTGACAAAGCACTTTGCCTCCCTTCCCAGCACTACTTTCCTAAGCAGTTTGGGAGGGAAATGAGCTTGCTTGCAGATATTTTTGTTCTTTAGCTAAAGAAACAAATGCATTCACTGAATATAGCTCTGCCAAGAAAATAAGAACATGGGCAGGACTTTGAATGGAGTCACTGATGGGAATGAAGGAGAGGAACAGTTTGCTGTTTGAATTGCTCATCAGGAAGAAATAAAGGTGAAGAAAGGGAGGGAGGAAATGGAGTTGTTGGAGTGAGGATGCTGAATGCAAAATCTGAGTGGAAGAAATAGTAAATGCTGAGAAGAAGCTGGATGAGTCTGAGTCATGCAACAGATTTTTTTTTTCCCTGAAGCTGTGTAAAACAGACTCTGCAACAACCCACCTCAGAAACCTTTCATGCAATCGTTACAGGAAAAATGACCCCAGGGCAAGGTCATGTCTTCAACAGATGGACAAAACCAGCTCTTCTGTTCTTCTCTCTCTTGCCCAAGTGGGCTGTGATCTCAATGGTTTGAGTGGAATCTCAGAGATTTTATGGCATATCATGACAAAGGGAGTTATTGCCTGGCTCCTAACTCCCTAACTGCAGGGATACATAGATCCTCAAAAAATCCTAATTTTTGCTCTTTTCATACAAACTTTCCTAGCAGAGTGATATTTTCAAAATACTCTCTGCTAGTGACCTTCTGAATTCCCTGTAATTTGTAACACTCTTACTTTAAAATACTAGAAATTAAGCAGTATTCAGACAGTATTTTTGCAAGGGAAGGTATGTCTGCATATTTCCAAAAACACGCAAGTAAAGAATCTGATAATTTTTTTTCATCCTAGTCTGGAATGCTATTCATAGGCTTATCTAGACTTGAAAATGTATTAATATAATTATTCTTGGAAAATGATTTGGAATTATTCATTTCAAAGTAACTATGTAGAATCAGAATGCTCAGATACTTGTGCCAAAGGAAATAATGATGAAATAATTATTTCACAGAAGCAATATTAGTACATTTCCAATTGGAGAGGAGATGATATAAACAGGAAAGAAGCAAACCCTACTGTCTCCCTCATTCCTTACAGCCTTGTTTTACAGCCCAATAGGCAATAATGAGGCTGTAGATCTGTGTTGTCTTCTTAGAATCCAAAAGGCTTTACAGAGTCTGTTGGATGAATTTCAGCACTCTGTTCAAGTCCAAGGAGGAAATAAGCTCTTCCAGAAATTCACCAATCTTCCTTTTTCTTCTTTGAGTCTGGCTGTATCTCAAAGGAACCTTATGGACCATCTGTCCCTCCTATCCTCTCAACCCCCACATGCCACCATCGATAAGACATAAATCTGTGAAGCAGCTCTGGGAGAGATTTTTTAGTAGTTTCTCCAGGAAAGCATCTGAGTGATTCCTCTGCAGAATCTATCTGCTCTCTGTGCCTGCTGGGGAAAAGGAGTATTGACCTCTCCCCATCTCTAATCTAGTCTGGACATTCTTCTCTTGAAGGACGCAAATATATTGGCAAAAACTTTAGACAAAGCCAAGAATGAATTAACCAAATCCAATTCAGGGAGGACATTGATAAATAGTGCATGGCTCGTGAGAGCATTAAAGGTTTGGAAAACATTACTTACAGTGAGAAACTCCAGAAGAAAAGAACTAAGAGAAGGTTAAGGACTAAGTTCATCACTGTCTATGGGGAAATGAATCTACTGGAGTACTGTTCAGGGGCAATAATAGATGTTCCGGGTCTACAGTGTCTTTGGGAACCCTTCCTGGACTTCTCTTACTTTTGTGCTTATGTGGGACTAACCATAATCTGATGCAGACAGTGCAAAACGCTGGTAACAATGAGTGAGATAAAAATGATTGGGGGGTGCATTTGCTTCAGAGTCCAGACCATGGCTCTTTCTAAAGGACTTCAAAAAAATCTTCTGTTGTGAGGTGGTAACATATCTCCCTAGAAAAAAAAGCACTATTACCTTCCAAAATATTTCTTTGGGAACTGATCTTCTCCTTAGTCATGCAGCTTACAGAGAGAAGTTGTCTAAATTCTTCTGTTTAAGTTTGTCTCTAGATATCCACTAAAATTCTGAGAAGCATTGAACTGAGTTCCAGAACTTATGCCCTCAATATTTACCCTTATAGCCCCAGAAGTTCTCTGTCCAACAATCCAACGATTAACATGGAAATATCTAATTTTTTTCCTGTCAGAACTTTGATATTTTTTGAACAAATAATGAGACGGTTTATCCATTTGCAGTGAAGGGATAAGACTGTGCACTGAGGTTTCTCCAGGTTTCTGCTTCAATTCACACACAAATCACAAGGTCTAACAGCTCACACACATGACTCCCTTGGAAGAGAGCTATGAAAATATCCCATTCAGCCTTAGGACCCATGGAGTTTTTGTGAGTTGATCTCTGCCTTCTGCTTGCTTCATTCACAGAAGGCAAATGACCAAAGAGGGCAAATTTGTCCTGACTTGAGAGCAGCCAGCATACCAGTGGAAAGGGTCCAATGAGGATGGAATGGCAAGTACTCCCCTCAGGGAGAACTACACTTGATGGACAGTCAACAGCCAAAAATATTCAGGTGATTTTGAGGGACACTGTGACCTGACAAGGGACACAGAGAGTACATTCTCCCTGCTTCTGTGTGTCACAGCAAGTCTAGTTTAGGCACATAATTTACAAATACATACATCTTTATTATATTTTTATAAATATTTAGGTGAACCTTTACCAACCTAACCATCTTTATCAATCAAACTTCTAACACGCTTCTCTACAGCTCCATCAGGCAGCATTCCTCTAAACCCTTTCCTTATTCTCTTTTGTAGACTGACTCCATGCCAGAATTTCTACTTTCCTGACACCAGGAGTAAATATCTGTAATACTCAAAGTCCCTACCTTTCTTTCCCTGAGAACTGAGCCAGGATTAACACTTCTTCAAACTTCTGCAAACACAGCACTCATTTCATGACAGTCCCCCAATATATGACGGGTCAAATCACCAGTCTGGGTAACAGGCTTCTTTAAGGACAGCTGAAGAATGCATCCAGCAAATTGCACATGTTCCAGAGGGAACACCTTGTATTAAATGCCAAGGAGGAGTGGAACCAGCTACAGGTAAAGTTTGCTTTGTTGAGCACTAATGAAACTAATGGGGTATGTTTATGTCACACCTTTCATTCCAAATGGTCAAGTGCTTTGCAAGCCTTAATCATTTCACCCATCACTGAACTGCAGACTCCTCTGGGGTGGAACATTAACAGCTGCTTGGTAGAGCACAGCAGCAAGCCAGAGCAATTAATGAAGGAGAAACACCCCTTCCAACTACAAGAGCAAAGGGAATTTTGTTAAGTGGAAAGTAATCGTCCAAAGCAGAGAGAGGGAGACATTTCCCTTCATACTCGAATCTGGGGTTACAGCTGCTTTTCCAGTCCCTGTGTTACTGGGAAGCCAGCATCCTAGCCTGACTCTGAAGTTTCAGTGTTCCATTCTAAGAAAGAAGCAAAACTCTCAAAGGAAAAGCATCATGAATTTTTTTGTGGGATACCAGATTCCCACTCCTTCGGATGAGGATTACCATTCGCCTTCTTCAAACACCTAAACCAAACTGACAGCAAACTAAGAAGGTGGCTGGAGACGAAGACTCAGTACATAAATGTTCCATACAAGCAACATGACTCTCTCTCAGCTATAAAATCTGCACTTTATATGAGTGGGAGAAATCATTGTCTCTAAACTATTTGTGGCAGGGTGGCCTCATTTAAATTATAATCATGGTTTAAACCAGGAAGCAGAGAATCTTGATTTAAATAATCAGGTTTAATCTTGTTTTGCATGTGTGCTTTTCAGTTATTTTCTTTTAAAACTGGTTGATTCTCACTGATTGGTATAATTTGCTGCTTCTTTATGCTAAATCAAAAAGTATCCTATATCTATACATATTTATTTCAGCAATTATATAGTTTAGCATGCATTTATTCAGATTCCTACTTTTTTACATTTTTTACGAAGAGAAAATGGTGAACAACAGATTTCTTATTCAGTAGATGATTACTGGCTTTTTCAGTATTTTTTGTTGTCTTACATTGCTTTGAAATTCATGTCAAAACTGCATTTAAATGGAAACTGGAATATGGTCGTAATTTCACCTCCTCCTCTCAAACTAAGGGTAATAAAAGTACTTCACCATGCTGGAGATCAAGAATAAAATAAGTCTTGCACAGAAAATGCATTGGTGAGAACAAAGGCAGTGACCATTGTTGCTGGGGAGCTGGAGCAGGGGTGCTTTTCCAAGAGAGTTTGGCAATGCTCCTTCCTTGCTGGCAACGCTGTTTTAAATAGCCCCCAGATGTTTTTGTTATGGCACCCTCAGTCACTGGCCTTTATTTGACAGAAATCAGGAGGATCTTATGTTGTGTGGGATTTCTGCTGCTCTACCCAGCATCAAAGCGATCTCTCAGGCATGGGAGCTTAGTGGAAACTGTGAAATCAAGAGCTCTGTGGGCTGGCACCCTTGAGGAAAGGCTTTAAAACACAGGGTTTTGGGGGATAAGTCAGAGCTGGACTCCATGAGCAGTTGTACTATCATGACCACTATCATGGAGAATTCCTGAAAGGGTATGGGGATGGGTACCCAGGGTGGCAACCTATTGAACAAATTTGTCTCTCAGATGTAATCATAAAATCACAAAATTATTTCAGTTAGACGGGACCTTACAGATCATTGAATTCCAGACCTCTGCCATGGGCAGGGACACTTCCTACTGGACCAAGTGTTTTAGAACCCCCTCTAACCTTGCCTTGAACACTTCCTGGGATGGGTCATCCAGAACTTCCCAAGGCAATCTGTGGCAGTGCCTCAGCATCCCCATAGTAAAGAATTTCTTTCTATCATCTGATCTATATCTCTTGTCTGTTAGTTTAAAACCATTTCCCCTTGTCCTATCTGATTGTGTAAAAAGCCATGAATTATCGTTCTCTTTTTATATGCATGATTCAATAACATCTTTGTTGTGGTGGAGAAAACTAAACAACAACCTGCCCTAGAGCATATAATTAAAGTTTTCAGGGGCAGTCCAAAGAAACACTGAAAACTTTGCAGAATTAGGGCAGTAATGCATTTTCAATCACTGCCTTTGATTGAATAAAGTTGCTAAAAGTTAATCAAAATCCTCTGAGAAATAAAAAAATGAGGTTTTAATGAATAAATTCTCATGGCAGAAGCTATGCTTTGCGGTATTTGGAGCTCAGTGTGCACCTCTGGGCATGGGTAAACCAAAAATAACGTGCTCTTTCCTCTCACTTTGTTCTGCTTATAGATGGGGACACATCTTCACTGAAAGAATCAAAGCCAGATACCTCAAGGGGCATTGTAGGAGACTGAACCAGATGTGGACTAACACTGTGTGCTAAACTCAGAAGCAGATCCAGTGGCCCAAATGGGAATCCAGAAATACAGACATGAGCATCTGGAAATGCCCAGTTGGGAAGAACACCTGAAGAGAGAATAGTGGGTATAGAAAGCCAGATGCACCAGGCTTTCTTCCCAATTTCTTCTACTCTTCAGGGAGTAATGTATGTCTTTGAAAGGCTGGGATGGTAAATGGACATGTCCTGCCTATTGCAGCTTGATGTGACCCCTAGAAATCCAGGATGAAGGAAAAAAAATGGAAAAAACGCAATTGGGAAACAAGCTTTGGTTCCCTGTTCCACACTTAACCAGCTGGCTAACTCTGGAGGCAGAAGTCTGAGGGCCCTACAAGTGGATACCCAGCCATTTTTAGTTCTCTAACATCACTCCCCATCCTTGTTGATGGGACATTCACTGTGTCCTCTAATTTTTGGCTTGTCTCCATGCTGCTTCTCTTTCATCTATCCCAGAGGAATCAATTGTTTTCCTAGAAGAGAGTTTAGGTCTGGCCCTAAAAATAAAATCCTGCTCAGAGTGATCATTGAGCTGCAGGTCCACCCTGACTCCAGTACTGATGTCCAGTGCCATGCCAGCTCTGATGGTCCTCAGTGTCCTGACCTTAATCCTCAGTCCACTGCAGTAGCCATTCCTGATTGGCAATGATGCACAACTCCCACCCCAAAACCAGGCTGGAAGCAAAGTGCTACTATCAAAAGAGTAATAGGTTTCATGCTGCTGAACATAGGTTTTTTCCCCTTGGGTTGTATCACACTGCAAGAAATTATTTATGGCACTCAGAAACAGTGTAAAAAATGTGCAGATTTGCTTCCAAAATACTTGGCAGCTTGCCTGCAATATTAATAAATACAATTATTTTCCTTAAAAAAATCTCCATGACAAGGCAGTTTAAAGTGGCAAAGGAAAGGACAAAAATTAATGGCATAATTACAAAGAACAGTAAATTCTTACCTGTTAATGTTGTTTCTACATGCCCTTTCCCCCAATATTCAGGCTAATAATGAGTTTTCAGAGTTTTAAACTTTCTTGCCTGCCTCATGGCTTCACCATCATCACAACAATAACAACAACATGAAACCTGCACACTAACCTATATTGAACTGCAGTTCATTACTGCAGAATAACATTGTGAAGGACTTTAATGTCAGCATCCTTTCAGATGCAGATTACAATAATGCAGAAAGTACATTCTCTATGGGACGCACCACACAGGAATAAAACTAACAAAAAAAAAAGACAATGGAAAGATTTCTTTTCCTCTAGCAACAGAGGCCAGCAATGAGATAAATTAGCCCTAGAAATCAGTGCGAATTCCTTTACTGTGAAACAAAAACAAGATACTGACCACTAATGCTGCACTTGAAGTACCAAACTCAGATTAATCTTAGATGCCTTCGTCTCTTAAATGGGGAGCAAAGATGCTGCTGGTTCCCTTTGTAGTGCTACCAAAGGGACACTCGGCTCTCCAGTGGGTTGAATCCTATCTGAGAGGCAGTGACATCCTCATTTTGAAAAGCAGTTTTACACCCAGTGGGAAGGGATTTGGTTGAATGTGGAGGAAGATAAGGGTCTGTAGCCCTAAACTCCATCAATTCACTGTCTCATCCAGGTAAAACTTTCTCTGAGACTCTTGTGAAGGACTGAGGTGGTGACTCACCTATTCACTTTGAAGAAGTATCTCAGGACTAATATCTAAAAAGGACAATAAAGGACAATAAAGATAAGAGGATAGAAAATATGAGGAATCTATCATCAAGAATGTCAGTGATTAGAAAGTTGGATTACAAGAAAAGAAGATGTAACAGCCTTCAAGGGAGCCATTT
Source organism: Irena cyanogastra (assembly GCA_013397155.1). Taxonomy (NCBI): domain Eukaryota; kingdom Metazoa; phylum Chordata; class Aves; order Passeriformes; family Irenidae; genus Irena; species Irena cyanogastra. The sequence goes on along the minus strand of VWZV01010744.1, from coordinate 975,952 downwards.
TTCAGTGGAAAAGGTAGCATTTGATGGTCATACAGTTAAAAGTCTCCTTTTTAGGACTAACATTCTTCATAGGAATATTAGTATCTTTACGGTTGGAGAGCCTGAAGGCACATTTCTTCCTCTGACCTTCACATTTTAAGTGGTCACCAAATCTCTGAATATCTCTATAAGATGGCTTCAGTAAATTGCCATATCTCAACAATATCCACACACCATTAAAATGGGGATTTTTCGGCAAATTCTACCTGGAAAGGGGCAGTGTGAGAGTTTTGAGAAGCTGAAATAAGGAAAGATATTATTGAAAAGTTCCTTCAGGATGCACTACTACTTTATGTAGTTCTTCACAACTTCTGCAATAGATGATGGACCTTTAGTGGTAAGGGTTCTGGCTAATTTCTTATTTCAGGCTGAAACATGTTGCTAATATTAAGGTTACAACTGATGGAAGACAGGTGAAAGATGACAGCCAGCAGATGTCTGATCTTGCCTGGGTAGCTCATAAGGGAAACTTAATGAAGCATAGCTCACAGTACATCCTTTTTAAATTATTATTTATTCTGAAAAATGTTTTGTTTAAAAAAAAATCCTTTCTGAATTCTCCAGAATATGAGTATCACATTTTTGTCTATATGGTTTGCAGAAGAAGCATGTCTGAAGCACACACTCATTTACTGGAAGTACTTTATAATGCACTGTTTAATTCAGAGGAGAAAATAAAAAGATGATGTTGCTGCAACCACGGTAACAATATTAACAATGGAGTGGATGAAGCCTGAAAGGAAATTACTCAGCAAAACACAGTAATAAAAAGAAGAGTCACCATGGATTATCAACTGGGGTATTAATAAATAATTTGTAATGTAGAGATTACACAGTAATTCTGGCATTGCTAATTGCACTGATATACTGAACTGTACTTTGGGCCAGTGATTTGGGTCAACGTGATTTGGGAAACAGGAAGGTGAATGAAAAGAAAACTGAGTAAAAATCCTTCCTCTGCAGAGAGTCAGAGCTATTTAGGAGCTATCTTGCAAGGCACCTGGTAGCGAATATAGACAACATTAGGAGAAGAGCTCTCAACAACCAAAGAGAACAAGGAAAACACACAGAAATAATTACTGTTTGTCTAAAGCTCTCTTAGCTGTTGTAAAAATACTCTGAGGAGAAAATATTTTGAAAAAGCTGATGAAATGTGGCTTGATCATTGGCACAGCTTTCTGATTTTAAAAAGAGGCCAAAATGGCTACCAGAAAACTAGCAGTGAACAGCATATTGTGGTGTATTTAACCAAAAGTATTGGGATTTACACTACTCAGGCATGCTGTTTTCAAAAAACAGACTGTTACTACCATGCACCTAGGACCTCGTGTAACACTGCTGATGGCAAGAGGAACCTTCAAAGGCTTTGGTGAGTTGCATATCAGTCACCACTGAATAAATGAAAGCATCAGTAATATTTATTAACTACCCCGGTGAAAACAAAATTGTAGCATTTCTTTGGTGTTCCTTGTTTGAAATACTTGTCTTTAATTATTTCCTGCTTTAATGTACCCTTGTGTTTCTAATATGTTCTATAAGCCTTCAGTTCTGTTGAGTCCTAAAACCCTATGCAGTTTCTTAAGCACTCTTTCCAGCAACAGTAATGGCTTAAGCAGTGGAAGCAGAGAATGTGGTGGTTACTGCAAGAAATGCTCTGTAAATCAGGTATTATGTCAATTAACGTGGCTAAGAGTTGAGTCTGGTATAGTAGAGGAGGCAGAGCTATCATGTGAGCTTTAAAGTTCCTGATTGCCACTATGCTTCAGTTTTACAACAGCCTATGAGAATTTTTCAGAAAGGCAATTTATTTGATGAGAAAGCAAAAATTAACTGTAACATGTCTACTACCTTTCTGGTTAAATTGGTAAGGCTTGGAGAGCATGTTTGGATATTGAGCTGGTTGTTTGCTTGACAGTTTTAAATGCATTCATTCCAGAACAGTACTGACTAAAGAAAAAAATTCACAGAATGGTTTGGGTTGGAAGGAACCTTAACGGCCATCTAACTCCAACCCCTGGGTTGCCCTGGGAAGGCAGGGACACCTTCTATTAGACCAGGCTGCTCACAGCCACATCCAGGCTGGCCATAAACAATTCCAGGGATGGGACAGAAGGGGAAATTATTCCTCTTTGTAGGATGTGGGTCCAAAGTGCTGCTCTTACATCTTTTCACCAATAAATGTCTGTATTACTATAGTCACCATATCACCTTTAGCACTGACTGGTACTTTCAGAGGTGAAGCTAAAGACAAATGAGCCCTGAGATGGAACTGTTCTTGCTAAACAGAGATGATCAACAGATATGTGGTGGAACTGTTGGGGTGATCAAACCTATATCCAATTCATCATTAAATGGGTGATTGGAGTCCGGCAGTAAACCCTTTTGCAATCATGGAAGGCATGGAGATGTTTTTGCAGGATGATGTTTCCCACATGGTTTTGAATTTTGAAGATGGAAAGAAGTTGCACAGGGCAATTTGACAGAAAAGGTCCTCCAGCTTGAATTTTGGCTTCCTGGTGGTTAGAGCTGGAATTTTAGTTCTTGTCTACTAATCTCTCAGTGTGATGAAGTCACACTTCAGCTACACTTCCGCTGCAAGAATTTCTTTACATGATAGATCACTGTTGAGCATCTTCAACTCAGTTGAACTATCTTGAGCCATCTGATGCTAATCATCCTGTCTGTGAGATCTTTCTGGCCATTTGATACTGCCCACATTCTTCCAAGGAAGAGATGATGACAGAGAGAAACATCACGCCACTCCTCACAGCATTAATCATGGCTGACTTGTCCTGCTAATGACAAAAACTGCTTCCTCTGTCTCTTGTTCCTTCTCATGTTTAACCAACTACTTGCCTTGGTGGATACGAACACTGAGCCCAGATTACAACTAAAGTAAATCCTTAGTTTGGAATAGATTGGAACAGCTTCTTTGGAATAGTTGAAAGGTAAGCTGTACTGTTTGTTTGTTTGTTTTTAAAGGGCTGCAACTCCACTTTCACAGAGACAAGTTTAAAAAATGCTGTTGACCCAGGTGTACAGTAACCCTGTAATGATTGTACCGAGTAAACTAGTAAGTTCATCATCACACTGAAGGTAGAGGAAAAAGTGGTTTGTTTTTGTTGGTGGTGGTGGTGGGGGTTTTGGTTTTTTGTTTGTTTGTTGTTTGTTTGTTTTTGTTTGGTTTGGTTTTGGTTTTGGTTTTGGTTTTTTGTTGGTTTTTTTTTTTCTGGTGGGAAGGGATTTTGTATTGGAATATCTACCCATTTTCTGCCTGTCTCTCAAATTCAAATCTGTCCAGGGATTACCAGCATGATTCATAACACTTTGGGTGGGTCCACACTAAGATCGCCATTACAGACCCAAAGGAAATAGCTCATGGAGGCTTGCACAGAAACACTGTCCATGTCTACATATGTTAGGAGTCCCCTAGACAGTACAAAAACCCAGCCCCAGAGGAATAAGACACAGTGATGCAAGAATTGGAACTGGAGAAAGAGGGATGCTTGAGAGACCAGCCTGGGAAGCCACTCTGACCAAGACAGCATCTTGTCTAGACCTTTCTCAGCAGATCTTTGTCTAGTTTACACTTAAAGGCTTTTAGCACTGGAGTTCCTCTGACAACTCTGATCTCCTCCAGTGCCAAACTGACTTCCAACTGTTTATGAGAGGAGACACTAGATGCTGTCTTTTAACTGTTTTTGCTATAGGTGATGTTCAGAAGATGGAGTCAGACTGTTCTTGGAGATGCTCAGTGGGAGCAATGGACACGAGTTGCAGCTGAAATCCATACCAGCTCTTAGAAGAGTTGATCACAGCAAGCATGGTCAGCTGCAGAACCAGGATAGAGAGGCTGTGGCCTTTCCATTCCGATAGATACTGAAATTGTAACTGAAAAAAGCCCTGAGTGACCCAACCTGACCTCCAACTTAGCCCTGCTTTAAGCAGGAGAGGGACCAGAGACTTTCAGCATGCCTTTCAGTACAAATTATCCTGTGGTACTGTATTTTTTGATGAAATTCTTATAATTAAATGTTTTTTGTGTTGGTATTTTTTTTTTGTATGTGACTGAATTGCTGTAAAATAAGCCAATTTCTGGAAGACTATTACCTCGTTCTTCAATGTGCTCTTCTCTATGGTAAACAATTGCTGGCTCAGTACAAATCCTGTCCGGGGTTAGCTAAGGTACCGCCAGGAAACTCCAGGCTACAGTCCAAATGACCACTTCAGGAACTTCTTTTGCTTGAATCAGTCTTGCTGAGAAATAGTGCAATCTGCTATAGGAAAGTTGTTCTCCTAAAATCATTGCTATACTTTCAGGAACCAGACTCCCTCTGTGCTTGGTTCTGAACTGTTAATGGGAGTTCACAGTTCCAGTTCAGATCATGACCATGCTGCAGAAAACCCCTTGAGCCATATAAAGCGCCTCCTACATCAGAATGATGGCACTGTCCCCAGACAAGGTGCAGCAACTTGAGCTGTGCCTCTGTCTCCTTACTGCACAAAGTAACTATCCAGGTCAAGTGAAATGCACTGTCCACTGGAGGGGAAGACATTGTGGCTGTTTGAGTGTGCAGGATATGAGCTCAGGGCAATGTCAGAGTTATAACTCAACTCTTTAGTGAAAACAAACTCCTAATTTAGTAAAAGCATTTGGCCTCCTGGAAGCATTCAAGCTAATAAAGGTGCCCCTGCTCAGGGCAGGGGCTGGGAACTAGATGCTTTTTAAGGTTCCTTCCAACCCACACCATTCTGGGCTTCTGTGAAAACCTCATAACAGTTTAGATAAAGCTATGGATGGCTTCCCATGCCAGCTCCCTGTGCAAGTGATCTATGGACTACAATATGCCATGAAACCAGAGCACTTCATAGGCTTCCTTAATGACAGGGATGGACTGTGACTTCTCTTTCTGAGCAGCATATCTGTCCCTTTAAGGCATCACCACTCCTGAAATAAAAACAAACCTACTTTTCAAGGGAGCCAGACCTCTCCTTTTCTAGGAACACAATAAATGTTTTGGCAGAATCATGCTTTGACAACTTTGGATTTACAAACATCAGAAGTAAATTCTGATTATTTATCTTGGATAAATAATGAACAGCATAAAAACTGCTGACTTTGACTTTCATTGGAGAAGTTTGTTTAATGGGCTTCATAAACTCTTCTATTGATGGAAGGTTCATAAAGTCCATATCGACTTCCACTAAAGGCTATAACTTCTATCAATACTGTCAACAACTAATACTGGCTCATGAAGGTAGCCTGTAAACTGAGTCACAGCATTATGTTACTTTATGTTGCCATCAGCAAAATTTCATGTCTTCTTGAAAATGTTTCTTCTGTAAATCTGGGATTTCTCAAAATAGCCTGTGTGATAGCTAGCAGCCCAGAGAAACACTACTTATGTGGAGTGAGGAGGGAGGAAACGCTTTTATGTTTGGCAGAAAAAGCTTCTAAGAGGATCTCAGGCTTCATTTGCTCCTACAACAGGTCTCAGGCTGTGAGGAGTTTGTGCACAAAGGTTTCTCACACCTTTATCTGTGCCAAGCAATTACAAAAGAAAATGCTCAAATTCTTCCTATGTTATACCACCAATTCAACCGCAGTCCCTATATTAAAGTGAACTTCTTCTCAGTTCTGGACCAGTTTTTCTGACCTGAACACAGTCTGATGTCCATGACATCTTCCCAGGAAAGTTTAAGCACTAGATAAAGCTCACCACCAGCACAGTTTGGATCTTAATATTTTCTTTCAAGTTCCATCACCTCTTTTTTTGTCAGTATGGACAATACTATTACATACTGGACACCACAGAAATTTATGTTTTATTTGTGCTACACAAGGCTGTATGATACAGCCTTTCTCATTCAAAACACACAACATCTAAGACTGCAAATGCCTAGGTTCCAAGGAAACTCCTGCATTTATAAAGCACTGTAAGTTCTCCACCTTTTGTTTTCCTTTTTCTAGTTGCTATGAAGTGATGGTTCAACAAATGGTTAGTGTGCCTTTAAACTTAAGGAAAGAGGAACTGAAAGTTGTCTCCACCCTGACATGAGTCCTACGCCCTCTGTGATTACTTTCAGTAAAGCCTTTCAAGGCATATGAAGTTGCTAATGTGCTTTTTTTAATATAATTTCATTTGAAAGTGATCTGTAGGTACAAAGTTGCATTTGCAGGTGTAGAGATAGCATTACAGAAAGCAGGGAAAAAGACACGTGCAGATAATGCATTTCTTCTCTGTTAAGATCAAAGGAAAAAAAAAGAACAACCTAAAATTCTGTATACTGCTTTTCTTAGTAGGCATGGAAAGAAAAAAAGTATGGGGTAGGGTCTTAGCTGCTCACACATCACATGGAAAGCACAAAAGAGAGCCTGGATAGAGGAGAATGGGAGGGAAGCACAAGGTGCCTCCTTTTGGCTGTTTTCTAGCAATTTCTTATGAGTGTGCAAAACTTTAGTTGATCCTGATGATCTCACTGATTTTTCATCAAAACACAAGGATCAGAAGGAAAACAATGTAACCTGGCACTGTGTGCCTGCTTGTAAGACACTACAGTAAGAATCTGAAGAAAGTATGGTAAAGATAATTTAAAAATATTCTTCTGTACATCCTTTGAACAGAAGGCCATTTATCTTTGAACTCTGCTTAATATATCATTATCTCTGAGCAGAAACTTAATAAGCTTCAACTGTAATTTTGTTGGAGTTAAACATAAAATCATGTGGGTGGTGTATGTCTCACTGTCATGGCTTCCAGAGGAAAACTTATCATCATTTGTCACTATAATATACTGTGGCAAAAAGCATGAAAAGAACAAGTGATACAGTCATTTCACATGAGCTTTCTGCGCCGAGCACAAGTGCCCGATGACTTGTACGCAGCAGCTATATCAAGAAGCAGGCTGTGCTATAATTGAATTAAAGGTGCAAAGGCATATAGGACTGGATGAACTCCTGGGTCAAGTTGCAATTGAATCAAAATCCCCTCTCCTTCTCCTACACTGCTTGGCAGAACTGCTGACCAAAAGGTTCGCAGACCTACAAAAGGCGTGCAGGAATCCCCGCAGCTGGGGACACAAAGTTACAGAGATAAAAAAATCTGTGACCTTCAGCTTTTATTTCACACAGAGAAAAAGGCTTCTAGAATTATTTCACCATCGTTTTCCTTCAGAGAGCAGTCAGCCAATTTACATAAATGAAGCGGCCCCTGTCAAGGAACCAGCAAGGAAGAGAAGAAAATTATCTGCCTAGAAAATCTGAGCAAAGATAAGAGTAGCATTGGCCAGGGGAGGGAAGATTTAAATGCCTTCCCTCTGAAAGGTTGCTGCAAAAAGCAGGGAGAGTATTACAGCTATTTAATGATCTCTGTCGCAGTGATAAATAAGTAGGAGCTTCTCCAACAGTTCATTAACAAATACTCTGTAGGACAGTAAAAAGGCCACGACTCGGGCTGTTAGAAAAGTGTTTCCACGAAGTCTGATAAAAAACCCCATCAGTAAACCTAAGGAAGATTAAGGTGGAGTAGTAGGAAGAGACATTCCTTATAGAGCTCGAGGCTGACACTTGCATGCATTGTCACCACTTACCGGTTTCAGTATTCTCATGCTCCGTGTCGGTGAGGGTGAGGTTGGAGTTGGCGCGGCTTGACAAGCAGGAGCTGCGCCCAGACTTGGTGTTGCGACCCCAGAGCCTCACTGGGTGCTCGGGCGACATGACCACATCTGCTTCCGTGTCGGCATCCGAGCCGGCGCTGATGGAGTAGCCACAGTGAGGCAGCCCTATGTCGGTCCGGTACAAAGCCCCGTGTGTGGGTGTCACATCTTCAAGTCCCAGTTCTCGCAAAGAGTAGTTGGCTCCTGTGAGAAAAACACATTGGCCTGGTTATTCTTTAATAGGGTATGGTGCCATCTAGCACAGGCCAAGAGCAGAAGTATACTTCATGTGGGGCACAGCAATGTCACAGCAACACACAGCAACATCATACCAAAGATACCTCTCTTCTGTTGTCTTGCTCAGTGTGAGATCAAGAGACCACAGAATCATAGAATCATTAAGGTTTTAAGATCAACGAGTCCAACCATTACTCAGCACATCCAAGTCCACTATGAGATAATGTGTCTAAGCATCTCATCTACACTTTTTTTATAACAATTCCAGAGACGGTGATTCCTCCACTTCTGTAGGCAGCCTGTTCCAATCCTTGACCACTCTTCCAGTGAAGAAATTTTTCCTAATATCCAATCTCAACCTCCCCTAGTGTCACTTAAGGCCATTTCCTGTTGTTCTATTGCTTGTTACCTGGGAGAAGACACCAGTCCCCACCTTACAACAATCTCTTTTCAAATATGCCAAAACTGAAAAGCGGCTGGATTCCTGCTTCTGGAACCTGACAAAAACTCAGGACATGTTCAGTGAAATCATCAAGTTTGAAAGCAAAAACGGATGTAGAAATAGTGCAATACTTTAGGAGAGGCAAAAAGTAATCTTCTTGTGAGAAAAGCAAAATGAGGCATGCAATGATCAAAAGTCCTACCATACACCTGACAACTTCCCTACAATAGGCAATTTGAGTGAGTTCTGCTCATTGAAATCCCTGAAATTACATACTTGGGATTTAAATCTCCTTTGGCGATTTCACTTTCCCCTTGCTGACCGCTCACACCTTGACTCACATTTAGCTATTCATTCTGATAGAGTCACAGCAGAGGTTACTTGGCTGCAAATAGATGCAGTTGTTTAGCTGACTAAAAATATAACCTGAAAAGTGACTCTTGACTCCATGTCCAGTTACCTGCAGAGCTTCAAAATCAGACTGAATGGATGTGAATAAGCTTCAAATATTAGCACACTTTGTTTGTTTCCACAAAGAGGCTGGGGAGAGCAATTTTAATCCACATTTATTTATTAATGCATGCTTTTATTTTTCAACCCTGAATATCTTGAAAAGATTTTGGCCACCCATGAGTGCCTTTAGCTGCATAGTGCATTTATACAGCTCAATGCACCCCTGCTTCTGTTATGCTATGCCTTGGATGGATTAAGGAACTGAACAGTTTGCAGCTCAGGCATATTTCAACAAGATAAATCTGAATGCATGATCTCCAGGAAATTTCAGGCACAAACCTTCCTCTGAACCCTGAAGCTCATAACTACTCATTATTAAAATCTGTTCATCAAGTCTGGATCTCAAGGTTGTATCCAAAACCGAATTATCATTTTCTCCTTTCTCAAGACCCCACAATTGTGTGGTTTTTCTCACTTTTCTATTTGTTGATATCAAATATCATATGGTAGAGAATGTGTATCCAAGAGAAATAGTCAGTTTTCTACTTTTCCAGAGTATGGTTTCACATTTGTGGAAACACCCTGGCTTATCCTTGAACCCTGATGATTGGGGAAGGTCTCTCATATTAGAGCACACATGCATCAGATGACAGGTGGCCAAAAGTAGATGCTATTTTACTATGTTTTTTCATTCAGTTGACTTTATAGCTCACAGTGAACAGAGAGAAGATACCTGAATGGAAGGTAAATAGTGGGACTGGACAACATTTTCATGTATAGCTCAGAGAAGGAGCTGTTTGATGGCAGAAGAAAACTCTAGTTCAGCTGGTTACAGATCTGCAGCTGACAACAGTCTAACTGCATAAAGGATTCATTAACTTCACACCTTTTTAATTGACCAAACAAGATTAAAGCTTCAAGACAGAGCGGACAGAAAAGGTTGCTTGGGGCTCACACCTCTGTCCAACCCTAGGGCCTTGCTTGGGAAGCACAATGCAAGCTTGTGGCAAAGCAATCCATTTAACATGATTACAAAGTGGTTTGAGTGATTGTCCTCTACATTCTCATAGCATGAGGAAGCAAATAAACCTGACCTAAGTTATAAATGCTAGGAAGCAGTATCTCCCTAGAGACCTTGCTCTTCTCTTCTAGTTTCGACTTACATGTAAGGCCATGGTTTTCTAAACCATCTCTTGTGGAGAACTGAAAAATATCTTTTGGTTTTCCTTGTGTGTTTGAGTCACTGATGGTGAATTCCACCTTTGCTGAAAGAAGCCACACTCAGCATCATCAGGCACATCAATGTGCAGCATGACCGATGTTCTCCAGTAACAGCAGCTCATAAATTATGAAAAATGACTGCTACAATTAACTGAAAATCAAATTTATTTGCAATAAACAGCAGCAGATGCATTGATTTTCATATTCTATGCTCACTGTTGCCTTTTAAGCTGGAAAAACTCAAGTCAATAAAAGGAGGATAATAAATATCCAAGACTTTTTAATTCAGATCTGGTCTATTTTCTTCTGTGCTGACTTGCACATTTGCTGACACTCACTCTAGCTAAAACCATTTAAATGCTGACTTGTTTATTTACTGAATTTATTTGGTCAATTTGAAATGTTTCCCTCCTCTGCCTTCCAAACCAATGCAGGAGAGAAATTCACTGTGCCTTGTTGATGTCAAGCAGGCTAATAAGGCTTGGTTTCAGTTGGCCTGAAGCCAAGCAGCATCACAAAGAGAGGTCCATTCATGGCTTACTGCCAGTGGAAAATGTGGCACAGAAAGTCTGGGATTATTGTTAACACTCTTCAGGCCAGTTTTGGGACCCTCAGGATAAATTGGGAGAAAGCTTTAAGTTGAGCCATTTGTGAGAGTTATATCAGAAACAGAACTGGTGCTCTGACGTGGTTAATCTTAACTTGTCGATGAATTTCAGCTACTTTGACCAGTCATTTTTATTATTTCTCTGTACTCTTCAAAATTTTCCTAAGGAAGTATGAGCTCGTATATAGAAAATTTATACTTCCTGTCAACAGACTGGATTTTCAAGAAAAGTAATCTTTTGTGGGCTTCTCAGGAGAAGTCCATGGATCTGCACGGCCTCATGGACCTCCAAGTTGAAAACCACTGACCTGGACTAATTCACATCTATCCTGCATGGTGAATACATTGTATGAAGTAAGCAAATGCAATGACCTAAAAAGTTTCCTTTTCTTTATAATGTCATACATTCCTTAGAGGGGATGAAGTACTTCAGAGTTGCTAAGAGGGAAACTGCTTTCATGATGTCACAGTGTTACTTGCAACAACTATTGGCCCTTTTGTTGATTATTGCCTGTCGCAGCTATTCTGAAACTCAAACACCAAAACTATATGCATGAAGATACTTCAGCAAATCATTTTGCTTGTGTGTGCCTTCACGATGAGTCTTGCACCAAAACCACAAGTGCATGATTTTTGAGGAGAAATTAAGCAGCCTCAAGTTTAATGAGTGTAATTATATGCATTCCTTTTGGGGAATCAGCTTCTCTAAATTGCAGAGGATGTGCTCAGAGTACTCTGGGTCGGCTAGTTTATGTCCATTTTCTGGAATGCTGCCTACTCTATTTGACTCACTTTGCCATTTTCTGCTTTTCTTTATGGATATATAAAAACAATTTATGTGAAGTCCTGGTTGGAATCTGAACTACATCTCTACAGAAGAATGAAGATAAGTCTTATAGCAGGGGACAGAAGTCTACTCCATATAGGCAATTAACAGCAGTGAAAATGTAACTGCACTGACTTCAGGGTAGCAATAAAAAAGAGAGTATCTGGAATCTCTGTTAGAACTGTGGAGTCTGTGGTGACTCTTGAAACTCCACACCTTCACAGATACTGAGACTCAGATTCACTGAATGTGCTCCTCTAAGTCCTAAAGTGGTTCCTTGCTATAGGAGCATGTCCTCAAAACAAACGTAAAGCCTGCAGGCCATGTACAATGCCAAGAGGGTTCATCCCATCTGGAGCTCAGTTGCCTCCTTTCTTCCAGGGTTCTTGGGTTTTGCTGTAGACCAGATAGACAGTGTGGACAGTGACATGCTACCCTTGCTGCCTTCTGCCTCAGCATCCTCATTGACTTCCTTCATGACAAAGCAGACACATGACACAGTGACAGGTCTCCTGAGCAGGCAGGAACTTTCCACATCACATCAGTACTGTAGAACATGTGCACAGGGGGTTCTAGTCTCATGGTGGGAAGTGGCAAAGTGCTGCTGCAGACAGAAAGACTAGGACATAGAAAATTGTCTTAGTAAGTGCTAATGAACATGGGATATGGGTATGCCACTTAAGGACACTGGGCTGTACACAGTGTCTTGTGCAATACAATGAAGATGATCTTTGCGGCTCTCTTTAAATCTCTCTCTTACATCTTGCTTTTGACCTCAGAGTCTTTCAAAGGTAGCCTCCCACCCAGCTCTGGCTCTCAGCTGATTCCCTCATGCTGCTTACAGCTGCGTCTGCTGAAAAGTACTGACCTGCTCGGCAGAATTCATCGGTCTCTTGGTGCACCATGTCTTTGACCCGATTGCTGTACGTCAGCCTGGAGTCTTGATCATAAGCCTTTAGGGTCTCGCTGGAGCTGTAGGACTTCTGGGGTGCCTTGCTGTCTTCACTCTCGGCTGAAGAGCTGGTGTAGCGGCGCTCAGTGTCACGGCGCCGAGTCAGAGATCGATACGGCTTCCTTTCTTTTACATCCATGGCACCCTTGTCTGCGTATTCAACATTAAAATAATGTTGAAAATGTTAAAATAATGACGTCTGTGTGGTGGTCAGATTGGAATAACCTGAAAGAGAGAATAAAAAAAATGCTATGCCTTTGGGCACTCAATGGCTAATTTGCCCTCTTTATACATTCTTACACTGAAAAGGGATGTTACTTAATGGATTGCAGAAAAACCCTCTTAGAACAATTACCAATAAAAAGAAAGTCTCAATTATGTGTGACTCATTTAATAATTGCCACTGTTAACAGGATACATATACGCAGCAACCTGCATCTGTCTGAACTAGGCATGCACTTGGGAATTTGAAACTGATTGTGATATTGTGTGTCTTCTTTCCATAGGAAGTGATTCAGACACCTCGAGGAGGCATGCATGTATTCATCAGTCACCTAATCTCTGGGAAATCAGGTAATGCTGAAATGTCTCTATTTGGGCAACTGGAGGGCTTTGGAAAAATGCTGTCCTGTGGTTTTAAAAATGTTTGCACAGATCATGAGGTTACAATGTATGAACAAATGACTGAGATAGTATAAGAAGGCAAGTGGGAAGGGAGAGGGAGAAAGGAAGAATGAAGGAGTGAGATGTGGAGACAAATTGCATAAAAATGTCTTCCTTTTCAGAGGGCTCATCTTTACTCAGCTGGAAATATATTAGAACTTAAGCAGAGCTGAGAAAGTGTAAATAAATGATAGTGTTCTGCTTCAAGTAACAACATGGCCTGGGATTTATTTCTGTGGAAAAAACAGTGTATATATGCACTGCAATGCAAGCGTACATATCTGCACGCAGAGAAAACAGATATCAGAAATAAAGCGTATTGAAAGTATTTTTGTCAAAATAATTAATAAATAGTATTTTTACTTCAAGTGTATTAAATGTGACAGAAGTCACAGAAAAAACAGAGATAATGATTTGCATCAAGATGGAAAAACATGTTTTTTATATCTAAACTTGCTTATGAGGAAAAATAATGATAAAATACACAAACCAAACATGGAAGATCTGTAATTATGGGCTGAGCTTCTCAGAAACTGAGTCCCCCTGACTGGTGAAAAACGCAAGTTGATTCTCTAAATGCCACCCCAGGATATTCTTGTTTACCATCAGCATTTAAAAAGAGAAAGCAAAAGGTTCAGAAAGCACTATAAGTTCTTGGTCTTTTTCACAGAAAATACATATGGAAATATATTGCAAGGATTGAATCACATTCTGTTGGCATTTCTTTCTTGAAAAGCTAAACCCTGAATGTACTAATGAAATCTTACTTGTCCATGACTCAGATCCTAGCCTTGCTTCACATGCTGTGCCCTGGATTTCAGAGAACGAATAATAGAATCCTAGAATGGTTTGGGTTGAAAGGGACCTTGAAGAGATCCCTAGTTCCAACCTCCTGCCATGGGCAGGGACAGCTTCCACTAGACCGGAGTGCTCAGAGCCACAGCCAACCTGGCCTCGAACACTTCCAGGGATGGGGCAGCCACAGTTTCTCTGGGAAACCTGTTCCAGTGCCTCACCACCCTCACAGGGAAGAATTCCTTCCTAATACCTAATCTACACCTGCCCTCACACAGCTATAGTGCAGTAGTTGAGGATGGATGTGCTGTGAGCTTTGTCGGTCAGTTTAAAGGGATGTGGTGTAACACAGCATTTGTGGGTTTTAAAACTGAAAAGTTTTAAAGGAAGGATGTGTGAAGGATGGAAGACTCCTAGCACAGGTTCTGATAACCTACAAATCATAACAGTAACAATAATGCCTGAAGACAACATTTTATTATTAATTTCTTACTTGAAAAACTGTCTGGCACAAGCACAACTAAAAAAATACTGGAGTTGAAGAGGGACTGCAGAAGAAGCAAGAACTACAGGAAGGCTGTGAGATAAACTGGCAGCTGGGAAAAGAAGACCAGGGTTATACCCTCGGGACTCTTGTGAGCTTAAACCATGATGCACTCCTATTTCTGCAATTCTGATTGTGCTAAAACTGCTCACTGGGTTTTGTCCCTTTAACCTCCAAAACCAACTTTGCAATGACAGAGCCCAGTTCCAGCACCTTGCATGGATTCTGTAGAATTCTTCCTGGAAATTAGACAGTATTATAACAAAAAACCAAACAAATAAAAAAAAAAAACCACAAAAACAACAAAAAAAATTTAATTGTCTCCAGTCTATTCCAGAGATGATGGCAGACCAGGCAGACCAACTTCATACATTCTGTTTGTCAGCAAAATGCATAGAAACTATTGAACACTTAGGGAGGGAGAGGGGAAAGGAGGAGTGCCTTTAAGGAGTTTTACCTAAGTCATCCACAGAGATTTGAGCACCACTTTGATTTTTAACATTTTTTAAACCCACCAAACTCATTGACTTAATTCAGGTAAATGCAATACATTGAATGCAAACAGGATTACTCGCCGGCCAAAACTGACATGTTAAATGTATTGCAGAGAAAGGGTACAAAACTAAGGCCTGAATAGAGAAGCAATAGTGAAGGAGATTGCATTGTGCTAAGGAAAAATAGCAGCATGTAAGAGATCTACCAAATATTGGTAGATTTTCTTTTTGCATTGAATCAAACATATTGGTGCTTTCACACTGGAAAGAAATAAAAGAAATAGAGCATCTGATTGCCTTTCAGTGCACTGTCATCTCCCCTTTTCTTTAAAAAAAAAAAGCTTTTTTTGGCTTGAAAAACTGTGACTATTTTTGCACTTGTTATTGAATCCGTTTGTCTCCTTTATAGCATCTCTGTTTGAAAACCTTAGAAGGAGCAGGTTTGTTATACCTTTGAATGTAACACCTTAAAACAGGCTCCTTCACAAAAGCCTAGTATTGAGAGCTGCTATAATGAACACTGAAATTGTGGTTTATTGTTATGGGGGATGGACATAGCAGAATGTGAGTAAGAAGTGGTTACTCTCTGAGAAAGAAATGAGGAAAGGTGGCTTCTGTCTGCTCCCAAGCATTGTAGCAATTCCTACCTAGGGCTGGTCATTTAAAAACCCTCTAGCAGGAGAAGAACACGTGCCAAGAAAACCTTTTTGCACTGCTAGAGCCACAAGGTACAAACAGGGTCTGTAATTACCATTAGTAATCTTGCAACTTAGGAAATGACAAAAAAACATGAGGAAATTGACTGAATTCCCACCAGATGAAAAGTTTTCTTTTTGTAAGGAAAGGTGCTGAAAAACAGAAAATTCTCCTACAGTTCATCAAAAATAGCCCTGTAAATTTGCACCATCTATATGCACATTCTTCCGTAAGAGTGTTTCTATTCCAAACTCATTCATGTCTTTATAAATTTAACTCTTCTCAATTTTTTATTTCTCTCTCCCTCACAACTTGGGTTGACTTTCCAAATAGGAAGGCTACCTCCATAAAACATAATGAAGATTTTTTAAAGACTGAACTGTTGCATTTACCTGACTTAAGTAAGTTTCCAGCACTTACCCGTGGACATGCAGTTCTTGTCATCTCAGTTTTATGGCCCAGTTCCTAGATAGTTTAGATACCTTACTTTCAACTGAGTTGTGTTGTCAGAGTTTGCTTCATAGCTTTTCTGTGGTAGATTATTATTTTTTTATTGGCTACTCCTTGTGTCTAGATTTTACTTCTGCTACAATTTCATCAGTGCCATCAACACCTCACATTTTTCCTAACTTCTCTGGCAAATGACAAATGCAAAGAATCACACTCGTCTCAGTTACATACTTAACCACCAGTTTCTTTCCGTCTTTAGCTCATGATTGCTCCTCATAATTTCAAAAGCTTCCATAAACTTGCTGGACCGGATGTAAAAAAACAGGCTTTCTAATATGGACCTTTCCATCTCTGTGTTCATTTTCCCACCATAAAAGCACAAAACCCTCCTGCTCTGAATCATTTATATTTGGAAAGGGCTTTCTTGTCCTATAATGCAGTGTTTCTAGTTCTGTTTGATTCTTTCATCATACTGCTGTCTGCATAAAATATAAAATTTCACTTTTTTTTCCTTTTTTAAAATTTTACTTTAGCAAATTAGTTGCAATAGCCATTCCTATTTTTGGAAGCCCCCCGTGTATGTGAGTCCAAACCCATCTG
The DNA here is from genome assembly GCA_013397155.1 of Irena cyanogastra. NCBI lineage: Eukaryota > Metazoa > Chordata > Aves > Passeriformes > Irenidae > Irena > Irena cyanogastra. Next base: position 959,277 of record VWZV01010744.1, on the reverse strand, counting down.
GACTTCAAAGTGGTCTGGAGGACAGCTCACAACATAATCATCCTTCTGTCTTTACTTATGCTACTCAGAAAAATCCCACTGACCCCAGAAAGGGTTACTTAGAAGTAAAAGCCCGTAAAATCAGATTCCTTGATATAGTTATATTTTTCAGAAGTGTGGGACTCTTTTCACATCCCTGCATATAAGTCAGCAATTGGAGCAAAAAAATCAGCTTTCTGGTTCTGGTGTAGTAGTGCAGCAAACATAATGCTTATTTGTAGCTCTTTTTATTTTGTTTTTGCTTTGGTTGGTTCCCAAATAATCCTTTTTATGATGTTTTATCCTTTATATCTCTCCTCCTCATTCTTGGTTCTGTTGGTTTTTGTTGCTCTTTGGAGCTTTGATTAACCACACCGGCTTTGTGTTGCAGAATTGCACTCAATGAATGGCAAAGGGTATGATTTATTTTCTGAGTCACTGCTCAAAAGAGAAACTTGCATCAATCAAAAACCAGACAAGGGAGAGTGACACCACAAAGCGATATGCTAGGAGGCACTTACAGCAAAAAGGACAGGTGGTCTTTGATAGCTGACTTACATTGCAGGTCACTAATCACAGAGATTAGCAGCAAGGTGATAGACAGCGCCTGTTCTGGGAGGCAGCATGTCATATCATCCAATTTTCTGTCAAAATGTGAGGGTTTAAACAGTACAGATAGCTTTATGTACTTCCCATATAGTTATGGCAACAGGGCGATGAGAAAGCTGGAAGAGTGAAATACCTTATCTGCAAGAAAACATGAATATGAGTGCTGGTGGGTTGATTCCACCTCCACCTTTACGCAGAAGGAAGGAAAAGCACTACTTCTCACTTCTCATATGTTTTCCTCTGCAAAACTGCCTATGCAGAAATGGCATTATTTTACTTGGTAGGGCATGCTTTTTGTCTTCTTGAACTCGATCTCATTTCACTGCTTATGGCAATATTTTTCCCTATTTTTTATTGCTGCTGCCCCTTGTAGAATGAGCACAGCCATAGGATGCTGAGCAGCAAGCTTAATTTTATATTCCCTCCTTTGGTCTTCACAAATCAAATCATTAACTAAGACCTAAAGCTGGTAAGCAGTGAGCAAGCATCCTTTCTTTCCCTTTATAGAAGAAGAGATGAGCCATGGGAAGTCAAAGTGAATTGCTTAAGGTGGTACAAGAAGAAAACAACATAACTGAGAGCAGCAACTTGATCTCCAAGGCTGAGTCTGATACTGAGCCTTGGATTTTTTTGAGAACCAAGGCACATAAGCATAGGAGAAAAATTAATTTTAAAAACTTAATTTTTGGCCAATGCATGCTTGAAATCTTTGCTGGAGAACAGTAGCATGAACCTCAGGTATTATTAACAAGATGCTTTTTCATGTTAATAGTGTCCTTCAGTCAGAAGGACTGTGGAGCAGGGACAATTGCAGTTGTATCTGACCAGTGAAATCCCATGGTGAGTGATGAAAACCCCACTCAGAGTCAAAAGGGAGACAGATTTTCACGTTGTATATTAATCTTCTCAAAGACACCAACAGATACTGGGGGCAAACCAGCAATGTTATTTTGGAAATTAGGTCCAACTCAGGATGCTGCAACAAAAGAACTTGTGAGTTCAGACGGTTAAACAACTTTGTGTCTGTGATTATTAATATCCTACACCAAATTAAGTAATCACTTGGTATTTTACATCATATTTGAAAGAAAGCAGTCCACTGTGACAGTCCTACCACTTCTGTGAGGATGCAAATACCTTGTTCAAGTCTCCTTATTGTGATTTCATAGGCTCATGGAAAGGCTTGAGTTGGAGGGAACTTTAAACATCATCTAGTTCCAGCCTCACTGCCACAGGCAGGGATGCTAGGCAATAGTTCAGGTTGTTTAGAGCCCCATCCAGTCTGACATTGAAAAAACCTGGCCTTCTTTACACAAAATACTGAACCTGAGAAATCTTATTTTGTCATTTTTACTTGTCAAAAATTGTCTAAGATATTGCCTCCCATTCCACCTCATCTAAAGCACAAACCTGACATAAATGTAGTGGTGAATGTTCTTTCCGATGCATTCAGCAAATACTTCAGCACATAGTCAGGAGTTATTCAAATCAAATTTGTATTGCCTGGTGATCAGAGTCAGCAATGATCTGAGCTTAGCAAATACACTACCGTGGCTTAAACAGTGTGATGTCATTTACCATGTTTCTGGGAAATTCTTCTATAACACAAAGGATTCCTGTGTTTTTTATTAAATCTTAAGCTTCAGATTTGTAACAGAGGTTAAAATCCCATGAGATCTCCATAGGAAATAAATTAAGCTATAGGTATAACATCCCCTCACATTTTTGGCAAAGACTTAGGAAAGAAGCAGGCACAAGAGAGGAGAATGAAGAGTTGAATTAATACTGCTTGGCTTCAACCCAATACTCAAAAAAAGTAACAAAACCTCCCTTTTCTGGTCTCAACCACTAAGCCTTTCTTCTGCTGGTAAGAGACTTGCTAGGCAGCTGGTAATGCCTTGTCCAAAAGATGTGGTTTGTGACCTTTTCATGAATAAATCTAAAACTGCATTAAGCTGGAGGCCCAGGAAAGCTTGAAACAGTAGTGGTGGGAAAACATGAAGGAGGCTGGAATGCCATTATCTCAATTATTTCTGGTTTGCAACTCCCTAAGTCTTCTCTATGGGCTGGAACATTTAGCTAGAGGAAGATTTTAGGGCCTGAAGTTAAAAATTCTTTTGAATAATTTTTGACAAGTATAAGCAGTCTGCAGTTGCAGCCATCAGAACCCTACTCTGGCTTACACCAAAATGGAAATTACTTTGGAAAAAATCTTAGTTTTATACTGAAATTCTCATTATGAGTCTATTAGCCATTCTTGGATGAAGAGGGTTTTCTTCAGAACCTCAATTTAATAGAAAGTGCATAATGGCATTTAAATAATAAATGCCAAAAGACACAGCCTGACCATGTACACTGTTTTACGGTAAGCCTACAAATTTTTCCTAATTCTCCTTGTCAAGACTGAAGATTTGGGTGTATGATGTGCCACACATCCAAACCCCAAGTGAAACCAGCCCATTTATCAGCAAATCTCAAGAGTGACAAAGAACTGGTGACATAAAATGCCAGTAGTCACTGAAAGTATTCCCATTCTTTCTCCATCACCCACATTTTGCTAATTTGGGCTCATACCTGGGATACAGGAAACTAAAATTTATGTCCTTCATCCGCGTCAGGACAAAGTTTTCAATGTGTCTCAAGCCTCCTAGGTGAAACCCCTTGGCAGAGCCTTTCTCAATCTATTTGGGAGAATTTTTCCTTTATTTTCCAGAAAAGGAAAACATAGCCTGAGGATTGGTTTTTATTTGTTTGTTTAAAAAAAACAAACGATAATTTCTAGTCATAGAACTGTAGAATGGATTCTATGACAACAAATAAGATATCTTTGCTTAAAGATCACCTAGTTCTAATTCCCTGCCATAGACAGGGACCCTTTCACTAGATCAGGTTGCTCAAAACCCTTTCCAACCCGTCTATGAACACTTCCAGGGATGGGGCACCTGCAATTCCCCAGGGCACCCTGTGCTAGTGTCTCATCCCTTAGACAGTAAGAAAAAGCTCAGGACGCACTGAGGGTGTTAAACCTGACACCCACTCTGGGGTAAGCTTTGTGTCTAATTCTCAGTGTTCTGTTGTGGCATACAGAACCCCTTTAAAATAAAACTGTGACTCAAATGAAAATGTAGCAACAATCCCAAGACAATTCCCATGCACACCTTGTGCCATTCAACCTCTTTATTCCACAATTAGGTAAGTGAATTCCCATGCTTAGATAGACTAGCTCTGTATCCCTACTTCTCTGTCAATAAATTGAACAAGGAAACTATCCGTCTTTATTACCCCTGTATGGATTGGATGCAGTCAATTTGGAAGAGAAGAAGAAGAAGGTTGTGAACGGTGATTTAAGAATCAAGGTGGGTTCTTCTCCTCGATCCGCTTCAGCAAATTTCTCTGCAGGACCACTGGGCGTGACAGTCTCTCACGAACCTGTCCTCTGAGAGTCTGCTACCCCCATTTGACTCAAATACTTTGGCCTTCACAACATCCTGTGTGCAGTGCCCCAATGCAACTGTGTGTGATGTGAAGTACTTGTCTCATATGAAGTCACTGCTTATGGTCTTTTTCATCGGAATATTGATGAGCCCTCAGCCTTTTCCATGAGAAAAGAGGTCTTGAACTCATATCCACTCTCAGATGTATCTTTTTGCTATTACACATTATTTCTGAAAAGAGCTGAATGGAGGCTGGGACTCTTTTAGGAAAGAAAGCATTTCTTTTCTGCCTACAGCCACCACCCTGTATCCATATTTCTCAGTAAACATATCATGTTGATGTGCACCTCCTGTTTGAAACAGAGTTCAGAGCATCCTCTGTTCTATACCTTTCAGATGCAGCCTGGGAGCAGCTCACAGGGTGACAGCTGGAATTGAAGGAGACCTATAGTATAAAAGTTGCAAGATCTGAATTTTTTCTCCTTTTTGTCATTGGCTTGACTGTGAAAACAATAGAAAAGTAGTTTTGGCCAAAACTGGCTTTCACTACTGCCATTGAGTAGCAGAGAATGCCATAGGCTTAACTGAATTTGGAGGAATATACTCAGAATTATGCTCAAAAAGTATTGCTAGGGACAGATTGATTTTGTATCTGCCTATTTATTAAGACTATATAGACACCACAGAACAGTAAGATGGAAAACTTCCTTCAGCAGGGGGAAGCTCTCACCTAATCAAGCAGGACACACAGTGTAGGGAAAAAGTATTATCATCCCTTTTCTACAGGCAAAGGCAACTATCTTATCCAGTTACTTGAATTCAAGTAAGTAACACAGGAAACTCCTGCAGGATTAGTCACAAGGCCAACCTGTCCTTGCTTACTACAGTATCATATGTAAAAATATCCGTGCTCTTGTCACAGATGCTGTGGTACTGGGTAATCTCTCCTTGCCTTCCTTCAATCTCTTTTCTTGTTCTGATAAAATACCCTAAAGGGTTGAACTTCAAACTAAGTTTATTAAAATGTGAATTATCTGTAAAAAAATATGAATTATCTGTAAAAAAAAGACTGCAAGGGCTCATGAACTGATTCATTTTAGGACATCTCTGTGAGATAATCAGAGTACATTGAGAGATGCTAGGGACTGATTAATCAGTGCAACCCCTACCCTGTCCAGAGCTTCACTTTTAACGGCACAATAAGCTTATGCAGTAGGAAGTGTATCTTTCTTAGTTAAAATGTCTATGGGAAAAAAAACCAGAGAGGTAAAAATAGTAAATTAAAAATAAGAAGTGTTTGGTTTTTTTCTGAAACAAAGGGCCCCTTCACTGGAATTACAAGGAGGGGTATCACCTCTAGGAAGAGATTTTAAGCACATGCAAGAGGACTTACACCTGATTGCTGAGATCCAGCTTAGCACTGCATGTACAGGGATATGGAGAAAAGGCTCTAGGGAGACCTTACTGCACCTTCTAGTGCCTGAAGAGGCTACAAGAGAGCTGGAGAGGGTAATTTGACAAGGGCGTGGAGTGATAGGACAAGGGAGAATGACTTCGGACTGACAGAGGGTAGGATTAGATTAGATAGCAGGAAAGAATTCTTCCCTGTGAGGGAGGTGAGATGCTGGCACAGGTTGCCCAGAGAAGCTGTGGCTGCCCCATCCCTGGAGGTGTTCAAGGCTATACCCAGCTTTGAGCAACCTGGTTTAGCAGGTGTCCCTGCTTATTAGATGATCTTTAAGGTCCCTTCCAACCCAAATCCTTCAACGATTCTATGATTCAACGACCTTCCAAAACAGACATCAATACACTCTTCCAGATGTACAAATGCCACTCTGCTGAAAGGTGCATTAAGGAGGTATCTTAATAAGGTAATGATAACTGATACTGCAGTTCAGGTAAAAAAAATCAAACATTAAATTTATTCTATTCTTGCAAAATGCTGCTTTTCTACTTGTCCAAAGCTACCAGAGTAATAGTAGGGTTTATTTTTTATTTTCTTTTTTTTTTTTTAAACCCATAGCGAAAACTCAGATTTCTTACTGATTTAGCCTTCAAGAAAGTCCATTTTCATCTCTCACACATTACTGCAGAACAGACTGGCAGAAAGGAGGTGACCTGACCAAATAATGTAGGAAGTCAGTAGCACAGACTATACAAACCCCAGCTCCTGTTTGCATATCAGAAGCCTGTTTATTGGAGTTCTTAGCTTCTGTGCCAATAATAATGAAATCCAATCATCTTTCCGTTGATAAAATGCTAGATAAGAGATTAAGTGGTTTATCCAAGTCCAAACTGAAAAATAAATTCTGCATTGTTGGTATTAAGATAACTAGTTTAGTGACTAAGTGATGAGTCTTCTGTTTTGCTATAGGAAAACATCTTGTATTTGACTTTCTGTGGCAAAATAGAACGATTTATTAAATCTTTCTTATAAACACAATTTTTGATAACATTTAACAAAATGGGTTGAAAGGCCCACTCTTTTGCTGAAGAAAAGCTTTGCTGCCATGCTGAGGAATCCATCTTAAAGAATATTCAGCAAAAAGACATTGTGGGAAGAAAAGGAAAAAGCAAATGAAGGAGCCGGGGAGAGGAAAAAACAATTGAAGATGTAAATGGCTCTTCTTAGTCATACCTTTAATGACTAGCTAGACTAAAGATTAGAAGTAATTGAACTAGCTCTCAGTCAACAAAAGATGCAAGTAGATTGCAAAACAGAGTGGGATTATATTAGTTTACACTAAACCTAGAAATAATTAGTGTTTGAGCAGTGCTTAAAAAGCAGAAAGCGCTATATAAATTTTAATTATTACTATTTGTTTCAAATAGATGCAACAAACACGATGTTTTATATGCCTTAGGAAGTAAAAGACAATAAAGCTAAACTCAGTAACAGGCTCCATCATTTGGCTGAGACCTAACAGATCACACTTGGGAAAACACATAGAGTCTTATTCAGGGGCTGTCTCTGAATCCTGAGTCTTTCATGTGAAGTCATAGGTGACTGTCTATCTCTGGAAAGCCTATATTCTGGGAAATGATAAAAAAACAACAAAGCACACCCAAAGCACAAAGGTCACCAGCTCCACCAATGCCAAAAGAATAGCGAATTAAAGAGACGAAGACCATGGGTTTCAGCAGCAAGTAAACCCATCTTCATTTTGGACCATGCAGCAGCTCCTGAGATGAAGAGATAGTTATGTCTACTGCTGAGAACCAAAAGCAAGGCTCTGGGAAATAGCACCAGTTTCTCTTATGCCCTGCTGTACCACTAATTTATTGTGTGATCCTGGACAAGGCATTTAACCTTCTGGGCCCATTTTATGAGAAACAGATATAACCGTTCTCCAGCTGTTTCACAGCCAAGTAAAAGGTCTTTTTTGATGCTTTTAAGCATGTCATTTCAATAAATAATTTATGAGACATATCACTATTAAGAAGATGTCCAAGAGAGTCTAGAAGTCTAACAAGAAACTTATGGGGTGAGATCATACAGTTTCAGGATACATTCTGGGCTATAACATGCTAACGATTTGCAAAGATTATTAGGCTTGTTGGAATCATAGACATAAAAGAACCCTAAAGTAAAATGCTTATCTACTTTTTTGCAATAAATTTTCTACCAATTTCCTTCCTACCTTGGCAATCTCTTGCAGAGAAGAATGATAAATAGCAGAGGTCCAACCACTTCATAAGTTTTAAAAATCGCAAGGGATAATTCAATTACAAAAAGTAATTTGTATGAAAGAAATATTTTGCCAGGATATGAGCTAATAGAAACCTGTATTTAAGCTCATGATTTCCAAGGCAGTATACAAATGTTAATTTATTAGCAATTATGTCTGTAAAGGAAGCAGTACAGATGGAGACAGAGGACACAGCAACATCCGCAGTGATACGCTCCTGAAGCCAAGTGTCTCATTGTACATATCATTGCCCAAGTGAAGCTGGATCAATGCTTGCATCTGCTGGTTGCAGAAATCTGCAGGAAATCCAATTCCCAAGAATCCTTTAAATGTAAGTTTGTTTTCACCAAAGTGCAGGCTCCTGGGTTTGAAAATGTCAACCTCAGTAGAGGAATGGTGCCCTGTTTCAATGTTTCTGATGACAAAACTTACTTGAGATGTTCCCTCCTGCTAGGGCTCAGCCACCCTGCTGCTTCCTGCCTCCCTGGGGATACTGATGCAGCTGTTCATAAAACCACACCATAATCAGATCAGGGAAATTGTCTGGAAATTAAAAGAAAAAGAGCCCTTATCTGCCAAATTCTTACCTTTTTATTTTTGTAGCCTACCCCAACTTTAATCAAGCGAGATTAATATCAATCTGGTTTTACAGGGGCATTTCACAATTAGATGCAAGGCTCAGGCAAGAGCAAATACACTGGGATGGGAAGGAAAACAGATTGGGATACTCTTTTCTATCATCTGAGTTGGCAGATGGAGCTGTTCCCACTTTAAGTCATGCATGCAATAACTTGCCTGACCTAAAAATCTGTATTTCTAACCAGTTTTCAAGCAATAGAACTCGGGGCTTCTAATAACCATTCTAGTACATCTTTTCCAGCACTAGCCTCTACCATCCACGGGCGGGTGTACATTTTGTGACTCTGAGAGATAGCATTGCTCCATTCCTTGACAAGAGAGCTGCTGCTGCTCTATGGAAGCTGCCTTGCCAAGCTGAAACCCCTTGATCCATGTCTAGAGCTTATCTATTCCTCCTCCTTGCTAACAGAGCAAAGTTTCACTGCCCTTAATTGGAATTTCTGTTGAGACTTTATTCTCTCTGCCATATATTTACCACAGTGTTTTCAAGAAGAGTTGAAAACTGATGTAAGCAAATCAGTTATATGCAGCGTAAATCTTTCTCCTCCCTTCACTTCCTTGCTTTTCTTTCCTTTTTTTTCCTTTTTTTTTCTTTTCCTTTTATTTCAGTAGCAATTGTTGGTACCCTGTGTAGGAAAAATGAATGTTAAAAAAACCAGACTTTTCTTACTACTTTTTAGCTTTTTGCTTCAGAAATTATGCTGTGTATAAGCTATATCTTAAGGTATTCCACAAATCACTAGTTTTCTCCCTACATTTCTGACCAATGAGGAGTGAATAAGTTGTGTCATCTCCTGACTGGCATTGAGTTTTACACCACTATGGCTTTTGTGAACTGTGCATCTGATCCAAAGTCCTTTAAATTACTTAGAAGTATTTTCCATTCATTTCACTTGGGGAGTAAAATGGGGCTTTATAAGCTCAGCTCTCTGCACAAAACCTTTTAATGTTCACTTTTATGGTATGGGCTGCACTGCATCATATTTCAGTCTCCAAAAGTGTCAGTGCTGAGGACAAAAAGGAATGAAATTAAGAAATTGGAGTCTTTTGAAAATCTCCTTCTCAGGGTGAGCCAAAATGAAACTATGAAGAAACATGTAAGAGAGCACATTGGCAATTTTCTCAGATGCAACCTCTGACCTTGGGAACTGCTGATTTGCCCCCATGGAGCCTTGAGGGGGCCTGGGTTTGATGGAGCAGGTTTTTCTCCAAAATTAGGCTCCTTTCTGATAATAAGCATAGTGCCTTTTATGATTAAGGCATTTTAAAATTTTTCTTTCCATAATTATAAGTAGCTGGGGTCTGGAGCAGTCCAGCCTTCAAGCTGTCAGTAAACACGTTTAGTGCCAAGTTGGGTCATTAGGCTTACAAACAGGTTGAACCTAAACACTGGGGTTTTTAAGCTGATTTCTTGGGTAGGTAAAGAGATATTTATATTTTCATTTAGTTTGAGTGATACCAGCACCTGCCACTTGCTCTAAACAGAGCAGTTAACCCATAACTCCCCCTGTCAACTCCCGTTGATGAAAAGCAAAGCAGATAAATTAATGGCTCCCCTGAGAGGAGAGAACCGAGAAGGCTCATGTAAACAAACACCTCACAAAATACAACTATATTAATGGGAATGAAATGAAAGAGAAAATGCCTCTCCCCATCCTTGACAGGCACAGCAGGCTGGAGGCAAATACCCACAATGAAGCTAAAGGTGGGGAACACACACCAGGCTCTTTCGGGCTCACTCAGCAGCCATTAGTGCAGATGGAAATATTTCAGTCCAGCTGACACAAGTGGCAGCTTTTTTGGAGCATCTGACTTGGTAAATGTGACCCTTGCCCCTCTATGCTGGCATGGACACAAGGTCCTGCTGCTGGGAGTTGCACCCTGTAAACAGTAATTAAAAGTGAAAGGAGATGAAATATGTGTTTCTTTTAAAAATCTGGTTTGCTCTTAGGGAAATATGGAGGATGATCCGTGCTCCTTGGCTTTTTCCCCCACCTGAGGGTGGGCTCAATGTCTTCAGCTGCTCTGTCTCAAATGTGCTGGGGGCATGGTGCTGTGACATAAACTGAAGAACATTCAACTACTTCCTCTGTGAAGGGATAATGTTAAGACACTTAGTTAACATAGACTCATAGAATGGTTTGAGCTGGAAGGGACTCTTAAGATTGCAGAGTTCCAGCTCACCTGCCGTTGGTAGGGACACCTTCCACTGGAAGATGATGGGGATAACAATCTTAAAAAAAGCCAAATGTGCAGGTCAGTTGACTGGGCTCTAGTCAGGGGATAAATCTAATTAAGAGATTTTTTTTCCTCCCATCTCTATGACCTTCCTCTGTCAAATATGTTTGTCCCCTTTTCCCTGTAACGGGAAACTGGATTTTACTTTGTTTTCCTGTAACTGCTTTGGAATGGTCCTGGGCACCACAAGACCTCACAGCCTTCCAATACAGAGGAAGGTTTGCACAGACAAAAAAATTAAAGCAAAGACCTCTTTGCTATCTCATCCTGGCTGGTCATTTTTACCCATGCACATCTCCTTCTTTGAGATAATACTAGCATCTGTGTGACTCTCATCAGGCATAAAATGCTTCCAGAAATGAAAATAAATCAGAAGTGGGGGTTTTTTTTGCAGACCAGGGATTCAGGGATCCAACCTGGTTCCTGCTAGTACATGGTGAGACTAGGTGTAGGGCAGCCAGAATCTGCTGCTGGCCAAAGCTATAGCCTAAGAAAGGATTTATGAAAGACAGTAATGCTGTGTTTAGGATAAAGACAGGTTCCACATCTGTGTCACCCTGCTGTCCTGTTAAAGACATCAATATAACTCCTGTCTGCTCTGCATACCCAGAGGTTGCATCATCTGGACATAGGATATGAAGATTTTTGCCAGACTTGAGGATCTTCAGTGCCTTTTTGCCCCCCCTCACACCTCAGCTACTCCTGGAATGTGGAGGAGAAGCCCATAGCTGAACTTTCTCAGCTAAGCTGAGCTTCTGTTAGGCTACAAATTGTCACTTGGTGAAGGATGTGTGTAAGGCAGAATGAGTACAGCATCAAAGCAAGGAGCTGCAAGTGGAATTCTTATTCACATGTGTTTTAACTCCTACCCTGGCATTGCTTATTGCCTGTGTGTTGGCTTGGACCAGAGCCAGGGAGTCAAGCAATGTTCTCTATGTAATTATATGCTTAATGGAAACAAACAGACGTGCCATGGCCGAGATTTAGAGAGGACTTTTTCTTAAATAGTTGCCTCTGAAGCAGAGCTGGGAGCCATGCCATGCACGTGCCAAAGCCACACGCAAAAGTGACAGTGGAAGGGCACCATCCATAGTAGGAGCATGTGGTCTAAAGGCTATGCTCTGCAGCCAACTCTAATATCAGTCAGTGCCTTCTTTGGCACTTTCTCAGACGGTAAATCAAGAGCAAGAAGTTGTGCCAAGTGGTCATTGTGTCCTGCTGAGGAGCACGTAGCTGCAGCTCTGAAAGCACATGATATGATCAATGCCAAATATGTTGGGTGTGACAAGGGGTGATGCGGCTGTACTTATGGTGACCTGGGGTATTTCCCTTCCAAGACTGGTTTTCCACATCAGCCTTTCTTCTAGAGGTTAATGGTCTTATAAGAGCAGCAACAATAAATAAATGTGCCTAACCTGGAGCCTCATTAGTGTAAAGCCCAGCATTACATACCTGTTTATTAACTTTGCATAAACTGGGTTGGCACGAGGATGGAAGCATGAGCCTCCTTCCACCTTCCATTCCACTGTCTCTGCTGTGACAAGGGCAAGAGAGCAGCTGGGTTTAAGCATATTTTAAGCTCCTGATTTTATGCTGCTGTGCAGAGCTTCTCTCAACATGAGGGCTCGGCATAAATGTACAGGGAAGGGGCGATGGGATCACAGACAGACACTGTCAAGATCTTGGCCCAAGGCAAACATGCCTGTGGCTTTCTTACTTCATGCTTTTCAGCTCAAATTAGCTTATCTGTGTCAGAGAGGGCAGCTGTTCCATGGGGGAAAGAGGAGGGAAGGTGTAGATCACATATCTAACTCCAGAATTTTGAAAAATAAGTAAATCCAGTGGGAAAGGGGCAGAAACAGTGGCTAAGATCCCTACCTTGGGCCCAACACTTTCTCCCATGGGACTGCAGAAAGAGAAACACTCCAGGAAAAATGCTTAAGCCGTGCATTAATTATGTCAATATTATTAACAGACCTCTCTCTCGTCCCTTCCTTAGTTGACACCTCCCACTCTTTTTCTGCCCTTTGTTTATTATAAACTGGTATGAGAACTATAGTAGATTTACAGTTGGCCCAGGGTTTTACATAGGCTAAGGCTGAAATTAAACCATTTCACTAAGACATAAGAAATGGTCTCAGTAATTTTTAAGTCTGGAAACAAATGTATTTAAATTTAAACCCACCCCCCCCTCCAAACCCTCAAGGAAACAAACAAGCAGACTGCAACAAAAGCTGTAAATGGCTTTGATGGTTACATTTATGGCTAAACAGAAATGCTAGTAATGTATCAGTCCTCAACCAGATTTTTCACCAATCTAATCTAGGAACTCAGTTCAACTGAATTCCAAGACACAAATGAGATATCTACACTAGTAAATTAAATATTTTATCACAGTAAATAACTGTCTGGGACTATTCCCTAGAACTGAGGTCAACTGACATGGAGAAGCCTTCATCTATTTAAAAAAACCCTCCTAGAATCCAAAACAGGGTGATATAGTCTGCATTTTGGAACTGGTTTCCGCCCTATGCTGATGTTCTAGTTGTGCTCAGAAATTGTATGCCCAGGTCAAAACCTTGCTAGAAACCTCTATTAATTGCTGTTTAGCTGCTATTCAACAATATAAACAATAAACCCCTGGTACTGTTTTCCTTGCTAGCATAAGCAGAGCCAAAACTGCCTCTTGCCTAACTGTAAGGAAATAGGTACCTCCATATTTACAGTAGTTTTCAGATCCTTTTGGAAAAGAAAATGTTCTTCTTCTTATGATTATTAATTAATTATGCAATCCCTGAAGTAAGTGTGATATCCTGTTCTTAAACCCAGTCTAGCATTGCTGTCTGTGCATCCCAGAGCTTGAAAGAGCTGCATGTTGGGAGTCTCACAGCTGGCAGGCCCAAATGTAACATAATTGAGGCCTTGGGTTTGTTTTTTTAAGGAAAACCCTGCTCCTTCCCCTTCCTCCCAAGATTGTTAAGCAGTGTAACTTTTCTCAGCATTCAATTTAATTTTCTTTCTTCCTCTCTCTTTTTTTTTTTTTTTAATTTAAGAGAAAAAAAAGCAAACTAAATGAAGCTGATCTTTCATTAGAAACCCATGGATGGAGAAGATATCATTTAGAACAGGTTGTCTGGGAGTGAAGGCAACATTGGCCAGAAAAGAAATGCTGCCAACTTGCCCTTCTGACTCTAATCTCTGATTTTGAGCTATTACATGAAGCTCTGCAAATCACCAAACAATGTGAACAATAATGAAGGTGTGTTTAAGAAAGAAAGATGCCATTTGCAGGGGGATTACTGGACATGAATGGTCTCTCTCCCAGCTCTTGGCAAAGAATGAATTGCAACTGCATTGTCGTCAAATCAAATATTCCTACAACACCCCTAGGGATTGTTTTGCAATTTTGTTAATATTTTAAAAGCATCCGTTGATCTCTCCCATGCCTGCCTGCAGCTATGATTTCATTTTGCTCTGAAACAGATGTCTTCTCTCTCTCTCTCCCTTCAAGTGTTCACCTTAATAAGGTACATTATGAACAATTGACTTTGAAGCCCATGAGCACGTGGAATTCAGCAGCATTCAGACCACTTTAATCCTACCATATTTGGAGAATTGGTCTTTTTGCCAACACTGGTCAGACATGAGTCTCCTCAGAAGAAAAACAAGAAAAGACAAACAAGGAAACAAAAGCTTTCTCTTAGAGCTTTCTCTTAGGGCAGAAATCCAGAGCCATGACTGTTCAGAGCACCTTGGTGGCCTGATTCAGAAAGCCTGCCTCCAAGATGAATTCCCAACATTATCTTAAAATTACCTATGAATTACACATTACACAAGGGACAAACACTTTAGTAGGTTTTGCTGAGCTAGGAAAAGGGGTAATTGTTTTACACTTAAAGAGGGTCAATTCAGACTAGATATATGTAAGAAGTCTTTTAAAACAAGAGTGGTGAGATACTGGCACAGGCTGCCCAGCGAGGTGGCAAATGCCCCATCCCTGAAAGCATTAAACAGGTTGGATGGGGCTCTGACCAACCTGATCAAGTTTAACATGTCTCTGCTCTTGGTAGAGGAGTTGGACCATATGACCTTTAAAAGATCCCTTCCAACCTAAACCATTCTATGTTTCAATGATTTTTTTCAATGAAAACTGAGTGAGGTAGTACTGGAGTGGCATACCAACAATTTAATCAAAGCCTGGGCTCTTTGTACATTTTTCTGTGAAAGACAACTTATCAGAGTCCTAACCAGACCAAGGCTACCTACCCTAGCAGCATTTATGTTGCTGTTTTTCTTCAGGATGGTTGATACAGAGGTGGAGTCTCCCTGAAGGCCAGGGCTGTGACTTTGTTTGACATCTGCAAAGTGCCATCCATCACATGAATTAATTAAGAATCACAAGATGATAGAAAAGTGTGGCCAAGGCAGGTCAAATGCCCTGGCCCTGGCCGAAGCACAGGCAGCTAAGTGATACTATTCGTAGCAATGACCCGCACTCCTGCCTATCCATCACGATAAAAGGGACTGGCTTGTTTTCTGGTTGAGCCCTTTCTACTGATTTCCTTTTGTTTTCAATAATTTTGTGGTTCTCAGATGTGGATATCACACCAAGGTAAACAGGAAGGTAGAATAACTAAAGGACTTAGCACTCATTAGTAATAGAGGTTTACTTGTTGAGCTGTCTTTGGGATGAATACAGTTATCTTACTCATTAAAAACGCCTATGAAATGACCACAGACGGTGTGTTGTAAAGACAACTCCAGTTGCAGCTGGAGAAGCAGAGGTATAGAGGAAGAAAATAGAGGGACGTACCCATGTGGTGAAACACTGGATGCCTCAGCTGGCAGCAGAACCAGGGACTGAACAGAGATCTCCTGTTTCCCAGTCCAGACCTAGCCTAAATCTTTCAGCTAGGCCTGTTTCAACTTTGTAAGCATGTTTACGCTTTTCTGCCACTGAAGAGTAAGCATTATCCACTGGAAGGCATGTGTTTATCCCAAACTTGCAGGTTTAACAGCTGAAATTCCTCTCTTCCTCCCCTGCTTTGTCTTGGCCTTTTTCCTTCCTAGTTAAGTGTATTCAAACATGCAGATGCTTCAATGAACTCAGGAGTGGATATTTTAGTGGTGACTTCACATGCACCCTCTAAATTCATCTAGTAAGCAATTTTCTTTAACTGTCCTTTAAATAAAACAGATCTGGATTGTCAGACATTTCTTTTTATTTATATTGCTGTTCAGGTCTCATTTAATACGTAGACTCAAGACAGAAACAGTCAGACGTTATGTTTTACTTCTCTAGACAGACATCAGTTTGATGGCAGAGGACTGGGCAACTTTCTGCAGTCAGAAGCAGCCGGATTCACAGAGTGAAGTAACTGTTGCTATTTCAGATCTGATCACCTCCAAAGACCATCCAAAGACAAACCCTGCCTCAGAGAGGCACCTGCACACGGTGCCTGGGTTGTGGGGATTTTTCAGGTGTGGTCCCGTTTCATGGCTCTCCTGGGTTGGACATTGTCGGTCCCAGGACAATGTCTGGAGGTCCTGCCTGCAAGGCTCAAGTCTAAGCAGAAAACACTTCCATATCATCTGGAGAGAGTAGGTTATGCAGAGGCTGGTGAAGCTTGTTCATTTGGCAGGCACAGAGAGAGATGACACCAGGGAAAGTTAAAAAGAAACCCTTAATGGATGCAGTCTCATTATAGCCACCATGGAGTTTTCCTCCCCAAATGACAAGAACCAGCTTACAGTACTATGAAAGAAACAAACAGGATGTGAACATGACTAGGAGCTTAAAAAAATAAAGTATGCTTCAGGATCTGAAATATACACAGGAAAAAAAATTGAGGTAGGAGCAATTGAGTAAGAGGCAATAAAGGTTACCCAAATTAAGAAGAGACTGACATGGTGGAAGAAACGCACAGCAGAACTGTGAGCTGTGAACCCGAAGCATTTGTTTCTTAAAGGCTCTATTAGCTTGAGGCTGGCAGGCCCTGATAACCACTTGTGAGCTGGCTGATAAATGGGTCAGATGCATTCTGTCACAATTGGCTGGGGATGCTGGCCATGAAACAGAGAAGGGGACTGGTGTGGAGTAGAAGGTCCATGTAGCCCATGCTGTTTGTGTCACTGCCCTGTGAGTCATTGCTGGACATAAAAAATAGCACCTCAAAGAAGAGACTGGGAAAGACCGTGCAGCGAAGATAATCAGCAATGCCTGCTTCAATAGGATGTTCCTCAAACTTCCCTTAATTATGACCTGAGCCACTGAAATGCATAGTCAGAGTGATAGCAGGGTACTCATGTAATATTTCTATCTTCTTAATTATACCAGAAATATGGCAGATATTTTTTATTGCCTTAAAACAGTAACAGCAGCAGCAAAACCTAGTTTTTGTCTGCTAAAGGAGAGGGTGCACATATTCCGTAATTTGTTATGGGAATACAAGAAAAAAGTGAAGAAGAATCTCGGGGTTTGTCATGGTGCATTAAAAGCTCCAAGGTAAGGGGAAGTTGGCTTAACCCATGCAGAAAAGTTTGTTGCCTTGTCCCAAAAAAGCAAATGTTGAACCTAGTCTAGCTCAACTGAGTCCCAATGACCCCAGTGCAGGGTATGTAAATCCAGACTCTATTACTAATACAATTAAAATGGCTTCATTATGTCTCTATAGCTCAATACCTGCAAAGGACTGTCTGAAATTCTGCTTTTGCCTTCCATACCTGTAAAACAGGAGGTAATTTTATCAGCAGGCCAGGAACAAGGATTATTCATTTCTGTAAATGTGCTCCACAGTGCAGAGCATAGGCCATGGTTATTCTTTTTTCTTCATGAATTATTCCACATCTTTCTCTCTCTCAAGGACAATCACGCCTCTGTAATGATAGCAATATGCTATTGGTTGTGGATGGGTATGCAGCTGTGGCACCATCCCTGGGCAGGAAGGTTGGAACTAGATGATCTTTAAGGTTCCTTCCAGTGCCTTGGGGCTGAAGGGGAGAGAATATCAAGGTTCAGCTGATCTCCGCTAGTGTCTCAGCTGCTTTGCTACTCCCCAACATTTTAAAAATAAACTGTGATGGGGTTTATTCCTACATTACAGTCAAGCTACAGAACATGAACAATCACAGGAGTGGTGATGCTTTTCTCTACATTTGATTTAAAGTGTTCCTAGGAGGATAGATGGGAAAGATAGAGTGACCCCTTTATTTAAGTCATAGATTGGTGTCATCACTAACTCTTTACAGTTTGCTACCTTCTACAGCAGGGAAGTGTTTGTATCTCTCTACATGACTGCTAAGAGCAGGCTTGAAGTGTTTCACATATCCCTAGGTGGTTAGCAAAAGTATATCCATGTGGATATACTTACGTAAAGCTTAAAGAGAGTAAGAAAGAAGAACTGGTGCATTAAACATCTGCAATAAATGCATGCAGATTGGCAAGCAGTAAAAAACAAAGGGGTTATAAAAGTCCAGAGGAATCTGAAGGATCGCAAGGAAAAAATGGATATCAGTGCTACGATTTAATTCAGAAGAAAATTTGATTAAGAGAAAGGAAATTTCTGCTTAACACAATGAAATACTTTCCTAATGATCAGATCCCTTAGGGAAGTAAAATAAAATAAATAATAATAATAATAATAATGATGATGATGATGATGATGATAAAAAAATTAAACATCTGAACCTGAAGTGACCTGAACATGCGAAAGAACTTTACTCTGCAGGTGACAGCACACTGGAACAGGCTGGCCAGAGAGATTGTGGGGTCTCCCTCACTGGAGATATCCAAGAAGCATCCAACACAATCCTGTGCCATGTGCTTTAGGATGACCGTGCTGGAACGGGGAGGTTGGACCCACATAAAGCTCCCTCCCAGCCTGATCCATTCTGTGATTCTGTGACTCTCCAAAGCACTATAGAAACAGAGTGTTGTACAAAAACAAGCAGTCTTATGTTGGATTGGGGATGGAATAGCCCGGTAGATTCTCTTCCACTTCTTAAGTTTACTATAATGTATCATTCACAGTGGAACTAGATAAATCTGTATCAATGCAAAAGCCTGTCTCTGTTTCTCAGTAGTCCAAACCAAGGAGACATGGACCAAGCTCCTAACCACTTTGGCACCACACAGAATTTTAATGGAAAGAGAAAACAAGTTGTTTCCAATTAGTGGAGGTCCATACCCATACCACAATGCTGAGGTACACTCCAGACAACCAGAAAGCTTCACTGACTCAAAGTAAGTCTGAATTCATAACCTCACCATTGGGAGATCAACTCTCTGTAAGGAAAACCTCTGAAACTGCAGAACTTCTGTACAAGTCTCTCCCTGACCCAAACATCTGCTTGTTACTTGGGTGGAGTGTGGTCTGGATTTCTTACTCAATGGTAATTCCCAGCAGTTTGTAATAGGCCCCTAGTAATCCTTAACTTATGGCAACAGCTGTTGGAAGGCAGCCCAGGAGAGTGGTTGGGTTGACAGCTCAACTGACGGCAGGAGATGCTTCTCATTGCAGCTTTGATGGAGGGGAGAGTCAGGGCCACCGAGTAACACCACTAAGCTTCAAAATACCCCAGTGTCCTTGCTTTTGTGAGGCACACACATTGGAGATCTGGAAACTGTCAGCTTGTTCCAGCTTTGTAGTACCCTCAGGGAGGAAGCAAATACTCTGCTGACTCCGACAGATGCGCAACTCTAACTGCACTAATTCAATAGTAACAGCGAGTCAGGGTGAACAGACCTACCGCTACAGAGAGGACACCAGAATGGAGAGGCATTTAATTGACAGATGTGAACTGCTTAGCATTAGTGGAGACAATGAAATACCACATTTGTGAGCAGTAACGCAGATTTTATCTGATGTACAGTACATCTGTGCCTTAAATTTCCTCTAGAGCGCAGCTGAGTGTTAATCCCCTTTTCTTGTTATACCCATCTCTGGCAGTGAATACATTTGTCAATTAAAATATGTTCTTTGAAGTTATTTCAAGCTTTCCAGAGTAAAGAATTGTGAAGTCTCACTATGACCCAGGATTAATAAAGAGGGGCCAAATTTGATCTCATTTATGGGAGTGTAAATGTGTCATAACACTATTCCCAGCCTAGCAAGAGAAGACATTTACTCTTGGTTGGTAATTTTATTTTTTTTCTCAATCTTTCAGGGAAAAT
Source organism: Irena cyanogastra (assembly GCA_013397155.1). Lineage (NCBI taxonomy): Eukaryota > Metazoa > Chordata > Aves > Passeriformes > Irenidae > Irena > Irena cyanogastra. The sequence goes on along the minus strand of VWZV01010744.1, from coordinate 939,478 downwards.
TAAGGTAGCTTTATTCTTCAGCAGATAGTCTGTGGACTCCATCTGGATTTAAGTGGTGCACAGCTGCAAGTTTATTCTTTAAAATAAACCCAGGTCTGAGACAACTTTTGGCCACAAAGATGATCAAAGCACTGGAGCACATCTCTTGCAATGATAGGCTGAGAGAATTGGGGTTGTGCAGCCTGAAGAAGAGGAGGCTTCAGGGGGACCTTAGAGTCCCTTCCAGTGCCTAAAGAGGCTACAAGGGAGCTAGAGAGGGTAATTTGACAAGGGCATGGAGTGACAGGACAAGGGGGAATGCCTTCAGATTGAAAGATGGTAGGTTTAAATTAGATATTAGGAAGAAATTCTTTCCCAAGAGGGAGATGAGGGACTGGCACAGGTTGCTCAGAGAAGCTGTGGATGCCCCATCCCTGGAGGTGTTCAAGGCTGGATGGGGCTTTGAGTAACCTGGTCTAGTAGAAGGTGCTCCTGCCCATGGCAGGAGGGTTGGAACTCAATGGTCTTTATTGTCCATTCCAACTCAAGACAATTCTGTGATTCTATTGTAAATTATCCAGATAACCACAAGATGTAATCTGCTGAAATATTTACCAAAAAAAGGGAAAACTTATCTTGTTTATTATCTACCTTTCAAAATGTTTTGTCTCTAGGCATCTCTGGACTACATCTATGCTAACAATCCTTCCATTGATTGTGTGAGTGAAATGGACACAGTATTGAAAATCAGACCCTCATATTCTGTTTTGTGCTTTTATTACATATCTCTGCCAGAACTGGATGCAATTAATTGCCCATATCTGGTAATGATGTGCTGTATAATAAGATATTTTTTAAAGTTATCATTACTATATGTTGCATCTCCTGGAAAAGGACGAAGAATCCAATATTTAAAGTGATGCTGCAACTGCATGAAAGCTCTCATGACAGGCTGGAGACAGTCACAGACAAACCCAGTTCAGCATCAGATATATATACCTGCTCCACACAAATTGAAAACAATTGCTTAGATGCACATAAGTTAGTAGATTCATAACCCTTTCCAGCTAAGAAATGATTCTACAGATGGAGTTTGCATATGGAAGGCATGCTGTGTATATAAAATTGAGATGTGGCATGGAAATCTCACACGAGTTGACTTGTGGGAACAATAAGACACCCCTTGACAAGCCCACTAGCATGCCACTCAGAAGGCCTGGAGAGCATTTGAAGGATGTAAGAGAGTTTTCCCTTTAAACTGATAAAAAAAGAGGGCAACAAAAGGTCAATTTGATGATCAAACTAGTTTCATGGTGTATTTGAGATATCACTGGTCATTGGAAAGGGCTGGGAGGGAACTATCCAGGAGAGGAAGGGCAGGGAGAAGATCAAAGCCATGTAGCTGGTGACAGTAAATGCAAATGGAAAGCCATTGCCCACAATTCCCATTTGATAGATTTTTACTTAATTTGCAGAAATAAATGAACACAGGAGAAATAAAGTGGCAAAAAAGATTTGATAATATTTTACAGTGAAAGTGCAATCATACAGCACTACTCTTTCAACAATATAGAAAGAAAAACAGCAAAAAAAGAAATCACCAGCTGAGTGTTTGGACATATTCGTTGACTATTTCATTAATCCACCTTCATTTATTTCTAGCTTGATAGTGTGAACCTTACCAGTTCATTAAACTGTAGAGAGTGGCAACTTATTTAGTAATGTGAAGTAAATGAGCGATAAGCACATGTTACATGAGTCTTGCAAAATTTGATACAATAACAAACTCTAACTCCCTGTGCCTTCTTCAAAATATTAACAAAGTATCATCATACTTCTAGATGGTATTACAATCAGGTATTATTGCCAAGACTTGATTTCTTAGGAGCCTATTTGGAAAACAACGTACATTGAGCACCCTCATTCCCCTTTGCATTTGACCTGTGTTTATGCAGCTAAAATTTGCTTCTTTGGGAAGGTTATGAACAGAAATAATGTCATCTGGTATTCTCATTGCTTTCATCATTACATTTTACTACAATAAAACACTAAGTTAAAAAATCCAAATATGTATGAGAAAAAATAAAAACAATAAACTCATTTTGCTATTTAATTCTTTGAGTGACATTCTTGAATATTTTAATGTTATTTAGTGATGGAATCATGTGACATTCATTCCACACATGTAAATGGAAACAGGATCAGCCTCCTATTATAGGATGTTTGTGTATATTATTTTTTAAGTGGAAGCTGGTGGACGAAAAATCAGTCCACTGGGTTACTTCAGAATTATTTCCAATGGGTTTCAGCACTTTAAAGTGCTTCTAAAATTATATTAACTGAAACTCAAGTAGAACCCTGTTGAGTACACTCATGATGCTGCAGCTACAATCATGAGGCTTAGAGAACCGTGTTTCACAGATGTACACAGCCTTGATGTCTCTAGTGCCCATGTAATGTTCTCCTTTTCTCTCTCCACATGGTTTCTTCCCTTTGCTCATTTTTCTTATTGTATTTTATTTTTTTTACAAGGGCGAGAGAAGGGAAAACACAGCTGTTGACTCTCACAGATCTGCAACGTGGCAAGACAAATCTCAGAGGTGGTCAAGACTCAAAGGCTTGCTGGGAAGCCTGTCCCTTTTGGCTTCTGCTCTCTATTATTTCTTGATCAGCATTCATCAGTACTGCCTTTGGGAGAAGAAAAAAAGTAGGAACGGGAAACAACGGTCTGATCTTTGTGCTGTCCATTGGGCTTGCTCACTGTACAGCATCTTAAATAGCAAGTCCCCTAACTTCTTTGGATATTTCTCTCAGTAAAGAAGCAATTCACTATAATCAACAACACCAGTCTTTTATAAAGTAACAACTCCCTTTCAAAACCTAAGATACACTTCTGTGTCCTTCTTAAGCCCTGCCTCAATTCTTTCCTTACAGTATTCATCTGTCATCAGTTCTTCCTAAAACAGGCCCTATTTAAATCCTTTCCCTGATCCAGCACTCCCTGTGTGCTTTTATATACTATTTTGCTATCTGATTTAGTTTGTCCAGCCAGAGCTTTGAGAAAGGGTTTCAGAGACAGGGACACTCAGATAAGTGACCTAGTGCACTCTGCCACTGCCCTCATGTTTGACCTTGGGCAAGTCAATAGCAAATGGGTAGTATTATAAAGTTGCATTTGCCAATATTTAACAGTGCATGTTACATAAATGACATTATAACTTCTGCTTACTGGCACAGGAACAATCTGTTTAAACTATATCCAACTAACAATAATGAAGTGGACAAGAACTTTTCCAAGTTTGAAGAACAGCATAAAAAGAAAGGTAAAAATATATAAAAAATAATTATAATTTGAAAAAGTGGGGAAACAATCCAGAGAGATTAGAGTCAAGAATTAGTCTCAGAAAGTCGTAATAGAGGCTCCATTTTAATGAATCATAGAATTAATAAGGTTGGAAAAGACCTCTGAGATCATTGAGTCCCTATGACAGGACACCACCATGTCAACAGACCATGACACTAAGTACCATATCCAGTCTTTCCTTAAACATCTTCAGGGATAGTGACTCCACCAACTTCCTCTGCAGCCCATTCCAGTGTCTAATCACCCTTTCTGTGAAGAAATTCTTCCTGATATCCAACCTGAACCTTCCCTGGCACAGCTTAAGACTACATCCTCTTGTCCCATCCATAGTTGCCTGGAAGAAGAGACTGACCCCCACCTGGCTGCAGCTTCCTTTCAGGTGGTTTTAAAGAGCAATGGGGCCACCCCTGACCCTCCTTTTCTCCAGGCTAAACAACCCCAAGTCCCTCATCCTCTTCTCATAGGACATGTGCTCCAAACCCTTCACCAGCTTAATTGCCCTTCTCTGGACATGCTTCAGCACCTCAATGTCCTTGCTGAACTGAGGGGCCCAGAACTGGACACAGAACTCGAGGTATGGCCTCACCAGCATTGATTACAGGAGCACAATCTCTTCCCTGGTCCTGCTGGACACACTACTCCTGATACAGGTCAGGATGCCGTTGGTCTTCTTGGCCACCTGGGCACATGACAGTGTTGAACAGCACCCCCAGGTTCTTTTCCTCTGAGCCACTTTCCAACCACTCCACCCCAAGCTTGTGGTTCTGCCTAGGGGTTATTGTGATCCAAGTGCAGGACTTTGAACTCGGTCTTTTTAAATCTCATATCACTGGTCTCAGCCCATCAGTCCAGCCTGTCCAGATCCCTCTGCAGAGACTTCCTGCCCTCCAGCAAACTGACACTTCCACCCAACTTGGTGAAGGGCAACTTTTAAAAATTTAGGAAATAGTAAATCAGACTGTAAGTTTCTACTTGGAAATACCCTATCTATGAGACTTCAAATGTCAAGCTACCATGCAGAGTACTAAAAGACACCCAACACAGGGTAGAATTAGAACGTAATTGGAAATTAGAATTAGAATGTGCTTGGAAAATGTGTCCTTCTTTTTAGTGGAGCAAACTTCCAATATGGGAGACTGCAAAATATCTTTTTAGCAGCTGGATCTCCCCTGAGGGTTCTCAAGAACTGGCCATGAAACATCAAGCTTTGCAAGACACTGAGGCTCTCTCCATTCATCTGAGTTACTGTTTCCTTGTCCACACAGTCTGCTCTGAATACTGGCCTTAGTGAAACTTAGATTCCCAAAGCAAAAAGTTGGTAAAATGGTGAAATACAAAGCAGTTGGCAAACAAATCCTCTTACTTACTCTAGGCACAGATCTGATCCCTCACAGAATCAAGCAGGAGAAAAGGACAGCATCCTGGAAGTGTTCAAGATCAGGCTGGATGGGGCTTTGAGCAACCTGGTCTAGTGGAAGGTGTCTTTGCCCTTGGCAGTAAGGTTGGAACTAGATGGTCTTTATGGTCCCTTCCAGTCCATGCTAGAATTCTATGGTTCTAAAATCTGATCAAACCAAACTCTATAGCATTTGCTAAGCTTTTGTTCTGTTACAAAGAAATTAATTGTTGGGTTCTTCTCTAACTTGCATTTCTGAGTCATTTGTTTTTAATTAAGCCTCTGATTGTCACATTTTCTGGATCTTACTATTGTGTCCCTAAAAGCACCATCTATGTTCCAAGTCTCCTTTTTTCTGTTCTCATCCTAAAGAAAAACTCATGGTGTGGATGTATCCAATTCCATCTTCTTCTGCCTTGATTAGGTGAACTGACTGTTGAGTGCCAACTGAGCACAAACTTTCTTGCCATTATTTATCACCTTTTCTAAAGGTACCTCCTGGTCAGATCCCAGAATCCTAGGGTTCAACATACCATCAGTACTGATATTTACAGTAGCCTTGAATCACAGAAAGTTATGGAAAAGCAGGGATTTCATTTGACAAAAGATTCAGGTGCATTTGCAGTAATTCCCTACCAGTATCCTACTGGTTTTTCTGACATAGATAGTTTTCATCCCCACTGTGAGGTAAATGGAAGGTTTACCATTAAAGGGAGACTGGAACTGGGTGATTAAGGTCCATTCCACCCCAACCCTTTCCATGAAATGCTGGAAAAACAATGCACTGAAGAAATGCCCTTTGGAAGAATCTTGCTTCCTTTCCTTCTAGCCTACAGCAGCTCAGAGCTCCACATCCTCCTGTGGAGAATGACTGTCCATTCCTAGCACCCCGCACAACCTTATCGCAACATTTCAGCCCTTAACACAGCCAACCATCTGATCCAAACACAGCCCTTGGTTGCTGTCTCACAGGACAAAGAGCAGCTCTGAAAGCAAAAAAGCAAACAAAGAAAACCTCACATGCTGGTAAAAAAACCCAAACAATCAGAATTTTTGATTTGGTCTCTTCTGTGTATAGATGGAGGCTGGTTTGAATTTACACCGTTGTAGAACTAGAAGCAGTGCTCAGGTCAGAGGAAAGCACTTTAAGGGAACTCAAGNCTGCTCAGTGGTGCCAAGCAGTAAGACAAGAGGCAGAAATTGATGCACAGGAAGTTCCATTTGAACATGAGGAAGAACTTTTTTACTGTGCAGGTGACCAAGCACTAGAACAGGCTGTCCAGAGAGGTCGTGGAGTCTCCCTCACTGGAGATACTCAAGATACTCACTGGATATACTCTTATTGTCTGGACACAATCCTGTGCAAGGTGCTCTTTGATGGCCCTGTTTGAGCAGTGTTTGGACCAGAAGGCCCACTGTGGTCCCTTCCAACCTGACCCATTCCGTGATTCTGTGAACACGGAAATAGGTACATTGTTTTCCTCTGATGGCTCTTTGCAGCTACATCACTGCAGATTACATGGTCCTGTGGAGCACAGAGCAGTAGAGATTTTGGTCCCTGGAGCCCAGGCCTAGGAAGAAACTTTTATTTATTCTATAGATAGAGGCATGAAATGCAGCATGGAGGAATATAAAACACAACAAAGCATGAGAACAAACTTAGCTGTGCTCAGACAAAGGACTTGTGGTTGTTTCCTTCTCACCTTCTCTCTCATGACTGTATGGAAAATAAAAACAGTTGTGGCTATAAATAGCGCCACTAAGGAACGAGGACAAATCCTGCATCATTCATGAACATGAATCTCAGACATTCTGCCAGAGCATAACTTAAACATTTACTTACATCAAAGTGGAGTATGATCAAAAACTGCAGGCTCCCCTCAAGGCTTTCACTCAAAAGAGAAATAGAGAAAGAATTGCATTCTACCTCTGTTACTAGATGCATTGTATAATGAAAATTAGTGTAAACAGTCTGGAGATAACTAAATATTAAATGCACACAATTTATATAGCTTGAAGGAAAACAGTAATTGGTTAAGCTCACGAGAGAGCTGAAACTCCACACTCTATTGTTTTATTCTTTAGCAAACAGAAAGAAATGGGTAAAAAAGAGCCATAGCACCATTCATAGGTCATCATTATCTCCCTGAGTACCAGAAGGGAATGCCTTTATGTTCAGGCCCCTACAGTCACAGGCAATTATATCAAATTCTAAGACCTACCTAAATTAAGACACTCTGATGGATCTGTCTTTCCCCCAGGGATTGGTGTAGCCCACATCAGATATGGCAAAACCACCCTGAAGATGCCTAATTTGGCAGGAAGGCTCCTAATGCAAACACTGAGTTATTCAGCAACGAAGTCAAGCCCTTGCCCACACAACATCCACTCACACACCCTGAGCAAGCCGTAAATCACTCCTCCAGACAGCGCAACAATGGAAAGACCTTCAGCGCCTACAACCACAAGAGGTAAAATCTACACTGGGACACCAATAAAAACCAGGGCAAACTAAGGGCATGGCCAGTGTTGTAAATCCCCTGTAAGGCTGGGAAGTGTCTTGGGAAAATTCCTCAATGGACCACCCGCCATTTTTTTCCAGAAAAGCTTTGTCATTCCTGCTAATATCACCCAGGGAAAATTCTTTCACGAACCTGGAAGACTCTTGGTGTTCCTGGCACATCAGCCTGCTCTGTCAAAGACACACTCTCCTGTCAATCAGTTAATTCAGTTAATGAGCAATAGTTAAGTGAGTTGATGACTGCAAACTTAAGGATAGCATTGATGTAACCTGGGAGCTCAGAGCTTTTCTCCCCAGAGTACTACTGTCTACAGCCTTCAGGGAAAGCCAAATCTTTTCCCCTTTACTTTGACATATTATTCAAGGCCACGTATGTATCTTACTATAAGTTTGCACAGTGCTGAGCACAACCAGGCTTTGGTGCCACTGCAACACATATTTTCCAGGTGTTTCAGTAAATATTCCCAATGACTCCAGCAGAGAACTGTGCTGCAAAATTGCTCTGTAAGACCTCATAGTTCCTAGTAAAATCTGAAGGAGACAGAAAGAGTGTCAGGGAATACCTCATGTTATACAGCAGGTCACCATAAGAATATTTCTGAAGTGCAATTCTAAACATACATAAGCCTGAAAACTACTTGAAATTTCTAAGTGTACCTCATCTCCAGGTAGTAGGTGAGATTCAGATCCCCAAATTTATACACCAGGAAGCTGTATGTTTATATTTGAGGTTTGCTCAGACTCCAGATTCTGTTTAGAGTGGAACAAGAACTTCTAGCAGATTAATAATTTAGCCATGAAATAGGTATCTGAAGTCAGACTTAGGTTTTAAAAAATTAATAATCTGAGGAGTTGAAATTTGTGTATGATTGGTGAAGGTATTGGCAGTTCTCTGTTTCCTGAGCCAGCTTTCTGCCTTTCTGATACAAACCTAGTTGCATGCAGCTGCTGAGATAAGTGGTTTTTCTTCTTTTCCAGGTGAGGATTAGTCTCAGTACATTTGTCTGGTTTTGGGGTTTTTTTGTGACCTTTAAAGAGTCATCAGCATTGTTCTGTTAAAATATTTTTTCCTATGTTTGGTAAAAATTTCTTTCTCTGACAATTTATTTTTTATTTGTAAACCTGCTCACTCCCAAACGATGGTCAGTCAACAACAAGTTAGCAGCTCACATGAAATTTTTTTACAGATCTTTTGAAATAGAAAGCAGTATAGTAAGTATAGGGTAACAGTGTGGCTGTAGGCTTAGCCAAGCATATCAGCTTTTTCAAAGGGTCAGGATTCAGCCCTATTGTAAATCATTCCTACTCATGATCAGTCTATTGATGTCTGCACTGTGCTATCAGCTCATGGTGCAATCAGACGCCCCATGCATATTTGCACATCCCTGATGGACTTTGTCACTGTTCCCCATTTAAATGGCACAGGTGAGCAGGTTATAACCACCAGAATTTGTCTTGATGGTAGAGGCGGAAAGCAATGCAATTTATACTTCTGTACAATTTTAGTTTTCTCCCACCATAGGCCAGAAAATAACAAGCACTATAATGATCTCTGCATCATGCATGCAGCAGGGAAAAGAATTAAGCTGTCTGTCAAGGAAGGAGTAGTGCATATTACTTCTGATACCTTTCTCCACTGGATTTCCTCCCTTTTAATCTGCATATTTTATACCTCCCTATACATAGATAAACATTATTTTTTAGATTAAGGGCAACTAGCCAGCTAGTCCTACACAACAATTTAGAACAAAAACAGAGTATGAATTCCTTACATGTGTTAAATTGAAATATATCTGATTTATATTCTAGTGTTAAAACAGCTCTCTCAAGGTTTCTAATCTCCATTTTGAGTATTTTCTTGTCCTTTAGAAATCTATTATTCATGTCCCCCCATGAACTTATAGCTCCATATAAACATGCTATTACCAGGGAAGAAAAGTGTCCGCCCAATGGAAATGGAGATCTAAATTTGGAGTAAGTCAGTACTGAAAAGGATGTTTGGGCAAATGGAAATAGACAGGAATTGTCTTTTGGGGAAAGAGAAATTAAAGTAATACATATTGAAGGACGAGGAAGATGCAAAGTTGCGCAAAACTCTAAATGGCATGATGATGATTGCTAATGTACTTGGTGTTTCTTCCTCACTGAAATCCCACTGAGAACGCTTCTCCAAGATTCCTGCTTTGGGTCCTAACTCTGCATATGGACTGTGCATTATTCAAGGCAGTTCTCCATCCCTCTTTGGAAAAATTTCTGTGAAACCTATTTTACAGATGTACAATGCTGCCCAGTTTCTTGCTCCACACACTGACTGAGCACTGAGGATGAAGAGAGAGTTCCCATCGATTCCCAAGCAGGCAAACACAAAATTTCTGGCAAATGCACTTATCATATGGTAAGCTTGATTTTTTTCCTAATGTAGTAAAGACTTGGGACACAAGAGCAAACAGAGTGTGACCTCAGGAAAGTCCCATAGTAGGATTACTTCTCACTTTCCATTGACATTGATCAGAAGGGAAAGTGCATCAAGGAAAGGAAGATGTTTATTTAAAACACACTAGAAATTATTATACATCAATTCATGGAGGAGGAGAGAGATTGCACCAAAATCCTCCATAAACAAACAACTTCCTATGTTTAAAGAATTTTGGTCTAGGTCCTATCTCCCTTAATGAATCTCTTCCTGAAATTTAACCATACACTATCAGAATTACTCGTTCCGTATCAGTAGCACTCAAAAAGTTAAACCATGCTTATTCAAACACCTAACTTTATTTTTTCATGTATCACCTGGCTCAAAGTCATTGAACTCAACAGAAAGTGAGCCATTTCCTTACTTTCTGTGTCATATAATTATTATTACACATTCCATTTTCATTCCTTATTATAGATGTATTTCACGATGTGTGTAACTATACACAAATAAAAACCTAATTGAATCAATACCAAACCCACATTTTCCAGATAATCATACCAATAATTCTCCTTTGTTTTCCCTATTTATGTCAGTGGATACCTGAAAAAACAATTAATGCAATGTTGTTCTAGAGCTAAGGAAGCGTATTGACTTCCAAAGCTAGGGAATTTTTGGTGAAAATTTAATTTTCAGAATGACTGAATAAATAACCCATTGTTTTTTAAAAATTAAGCTTACTCATATGAAGCCTGACACAGCACTGTCAATAACCTCTTCTAATAACTACCTTCTTCTACAAGAATCTGCTGATCATAGAAAGGTGGTGATAGATAACATCCTGTTTGCTCTTCCACTGCAATGCCGTTACCCATATTTATAATACGCCACTACTAAAGTGTGCATGTTTATAGGCTCTCTGGAAAAGCCTGATAAGGGCACAGACTGGTGGCAAGCTATGCTCCAAATGACTCAAACTTCCTTTCCCCACTGATGCAGGCTTTCAGCAAAGCCAGACCAGAGCATTCGGCATCCTTCAGCAGTTCATTTTCTGTGCTCTCCTTGAGCTTTGTGGCAGCAGGCATGAAAGGAATGCAAAGTCATGCTCTTGTGTGCTGCCTTTCGGCTTCATTATTTACTTTACACTCTTCTACCTGAATGCATCAGAAAGGGCTCTTTTTAAGACTTCTCCCTCTCTGCCTGCTTTTAGCAGAAGCCTGCTGCGTGGCACTGTTAGTCTAATCTAAGCTGGTGGGAGGGCCTGCTCAATGGCTTCACCAGGTGCTGGGCTGGAGGGGGCTCCTCAACCATGTCCTGAAAAGCTTCGTTATTTACCCCTCTTTTTCCAATGCCCACCCACCCTGCCTTCGGCACGGCCATTCTTTAATTGCAGCCCAAACTTAACGCAAATTCTTCCTGAAAGCATTTTTAGGCAGATCCAGAGCTGCTTTTCATTTGCAAGCGCTGAATGGCGGCTTCGATGGCATATGTATACCCAGCTTAGCAAAACGGGTACATAAAAGAGGTAAGAAAGGGCTTTGTTGTGCTTTCAAAGCTTCAGTGTAAAACTTCAGCTTCTGCCAGTGCCACAGGAATTTTTCCAGAGTAAGAAGTAACCTAAATAGCTATTCCATTAATGTCTAACATGGAGAGTAAGAAATCATTACTGAGAATTAACTCATTATAATTTCAGGGTGAGGACACTGTGGAGGGTCTACCGAAAGCGAACAGCAGAAAACCAGCCCAAAACTTCTACCAGAGCTGCCAAACTTTGGAAAGCTGGCCTGAGATGTGGAACAAAAGCCATGCTGGTATTGCACTTTGCTGATAATCTGTAGTGTGGCCCCAAAACAATGTCATCAGACGGTCATTTGTCAAAAACAAATTTAGTCCAATCTACCATATGTAATTCACAGTCATGGCTTGACAACATACTGCAGTTATCCCCAGCAGACACAACTGTTTACATTTTACACACATAATTGGGTCTGGTTCAGTAACATTTTTCATTGGTGTGTCTGCCAAAATTATTAAGCTATTAGTACATGCTGAATCCGTGCCAAGCAAAATATTTGCCATTAAAATTGGCCTTATCTATATAAATGCCAAAAAGGTTTGTGTTTTCTGGTGTGTGTCTGTGTCTATATTTAAGACTTTACTTCTTATACATATATATAAAAGTTAAACAACATGACTGGACATTGATGCAGCATATCAGGCCAAGATAGTCTAGAGTTTGGATGTGACCCTTGGGATCATGTCTTGTCTGCCATGTTTTCTGCTGCCATAGAACCATAGGATGGTTTGGGTTGGAAGGGATCATGAAGATCATTCAGTTCCAATCCTGCTGCCATGAGCAGGGACGCTTTCTGCTAGACCAGCTGGCTTCAACCCCTATCCAACCTGGCCTTGAACACTTCCAGAGATGAGAGACTCAGAAATTCTCTTCTCCGTTGCCACAGAGAAGACGTATGGTGTCCAGTAGTAAAACCCATGGAGGAATCTTCTTAAATCACTTCTTAGCAAGGTGTGATGGACTAGCCACCACATCCACACTGAACTTGTGAGAGAGAGAGAGAGATCCTTAAGCCAGAATTCAGTCCCCAGCATGCAACTTCAGCCTAATCTTTAAACATGAACCTGTAACATTACACAGTTCAGATCATCACAGCCACTCTGACATCCATGTTTCTGTCTAACACCCCAAACTACATATTTAAATTCACATCCAGAATTCACTACTTACAAGGAATTACAGAAGTTTAGCTAGTTGCATATTTTTTAACGCACAGCTTTTTTAAATCTTAATGTGTGCTGGTTTTGTGATTGATCACAAAAATCACCAGAGAAAGAGCAATTTTGTTACTGGGAGGTAGATTCTTTTTTAGTACTATCTGCAGCTTCACCACCCGATTCAGGCAAAAGCTTTCTCAAAACCACTTACCCACACTGCGTCTTAGCTTCCCAGCTGAAGAGGAGGTGTGCCATGTAATTTAAAAATGCCTCTTTTTAAATCTTGTAGAGAGGAAAATCATTTGTAAGTGGCGATTATTCAGGGAAATTTTCTCCCACCTCCTCAGGAAATAGGTTGTTTACTGTAATATTCTCAGTAATTCTTATTCAGACCACCAAAATGTGAGTCTCTCAAACTCTTCAACTCCTTGAGATCTCTCCTTCCTGGCAGCCCATTCCTGGGAAGCAAAGAATGACCTGAACTCCTACACACTTAGGCAGGGGTTACTGTGGCTTAAGTTTATGGAGAACAGGACTGATTATCAGTATTGAACCTCCTGTGAGGTAAAAGAACAATGTTGAGATAAAGAACAAAAGCACAAGCTTTACTCTTCAGTGTAATTGGACATCAAAGATTGACACTTGTATTTATTTGGGCTAGAAGATGCACAATCAACATGGCAAAGGTAGATGACAGAGTTTGCAAATCTGTAACATGATAACATCAGACCTCAGTTCAAATGATGAAAAGGGGGCAAATTTTCCACCCTCATTAAAATGCCTGTGGTATCACTATCTTCATGGGATTTACAGGTGCAATTCATCTTATCCTAATGCACACATATAAAATATATCAGCTAAGGAGCTCTGCAGAAGGCTGTTTCCCTTCACTGACAGTAGATAAAGTCCAGGGTGACTAGCCAAAATGTGGATGTCTGCCCTGCTGAGAGCTAAAAAACAAGGCATGGCAAATTCAACTTCTATAAATTGCCAAGTGGCTTTTTTTTTTTTTAAATCTGCTTGATTTCTCAGGTCCCAAAATTTTGATGGATCTTTCAAGTCAACAAGTCCACATGAGTTATTCAACATCTGGGAAGATCAACAGGCCAATATATTATTAGCTTAATAAACTGATAAAACAAAATATATTCAGTTTAATATCTCCAGATAATGTGATTCCCTGGAATGAGCACATAAATGTATTTAATACAAGACTTCAAAACCAAGTTTAATTCCTCTATATTTTTAAAGAGCATACTTTGAAAACCACAGGTTTTCATATCACCATATTCTGATATTTTTAGTGCTTCTTGTTTTATTGTAGTCTCCTTTTTTGGGTAATCTACGCAGAGTTGCACCAATTCTCCACCTTCTGCATAACATCCCCTAAAAGTCATTGAATATGAAAGAACAACAAGTAGGCATTGACCTCACCTTTTCTGTATTTGAAAGAGGGCCTTTATCTTAATGTTCTCAAGTTGTGTGTCCTGCTTTGATTAATATACCCATTAGCCCACTGCTTCTAGTTTTTTTCAATCAGTCAGCATACAACACTCATCAAGAAGCCTTAAGTTACTTCTAAATGATTTTTCCATACGGTAACTAAGAGACAGCATTCCTGCAGTGCTGGCTGTGCAGCTGCACAGGGTAAGGTGGTGGACTTTGTCTTCAGGGAAGCAAAGAACAGTTGGAGTCAATGATCTTAAGAGTCTTTTCTGACATAAATGCTTCCATGAAGACACTAAGGCAGTGCTCACAACTTCATTGCCTTTGGGCAACATGAGGTTCAGCTCCATCTCACCTAACCTGGCTGATATGTCTAGGTACGAAGATACGGATTTTCTCCTAGTAATGGGTAGAGACAGAATGGAAATTCCTGAGGGTGGTTTCTTCATTAAGATCTATGAATCTCCTCTGGAGATGACTATATCTATACCCAAGACATGTAGGAAATAGAATAAATCTCACAAGACAACTGCCCCTTGCTAGTTTCCTAGATTTCCCTAATGTATAGAAAATAAAAAGTTACACTTTTGTATTCAATTTAGCCATACTGTTTTATTTGTTCACTGAAGATGAGAGGAACTGGACTTTTAAAATGCCTTTTCTTTATGACGTTTAAGAGACACTTAGGGGTTTTTTATGTGAGATGTACTGCCTGAAATAGGGACAAGTAGGGTGATCCCAGGCTGTAATTCATCTATTCATTATTTCACTGTATTGTGAAAAATGGAAATCCACTGTTTCTTGTAATCAGAGAGGGGTTAGTGAAATCCTATTAAAAATGGTTATAAAATTTCTATGGAAAAAAAGAAAAAAGGAACAGTATGGTTTAGCTGGAAGGGACTGCTCTCCTGTGTGGAGCACATTCCTCTTGTATGTGGAGCACATCTCTACTTCTGGACACATCTCTCTCTTCTTGATTAGTTCCCAAGGGCTATGCAGCTGCTCTAAGAAAGAAGACACCACAATTCATGCAAGAGAAGATAATCCTTCATCACTTCCACCTTTCCACCCTGACAACTGCTGACCATGGCAGGAGCAACACAGAAAGGAACTGTCTTCATTATATATATAGTTTTTTAACATCAGTAGAAAATAAAGCCTTCCACCTGCTATTGTGCAGCTGAGTTTCTAATCTCTGGTGACAGCACGGCTGCTGGGAGACAACCCTCAAGCAAGAGGAAGCAGGGTCAGGCATATAGGGGGCAGGACGGCTGTGCTGATGTGATGTGACACACGTCTCTACAGCACCCAGTAAAGATACCCCCAGTTGTTAATTGCTGGGCAAAATTCATTATTTCCCCAATGGGCAGCAACTCCGGACTGCATTCAGCATGCTGGCATAGAAACTAGCATCAAAATTATTTCACTTGCTCTTCCTATGGAAATACACAGTCAGAGACTTTTATTTTTGTTTTTAATGATCAGCCATAACGAGGTGGCAATTAATCCCAAAGGACAACTCCACATATCTTTGTTGGCTCTAGGTATTGGTGGGACTGATAAAAGAAACAGAATATGAGAGTATGGAGCCGTTGATAAACTGATAATGAGTGCTGCTTATTAGGTGCTTTCCCACGTGTTTTCTTTGATTTAGAGTCCATGCCTTAAATACCAATTTGTTCACTTTATCAACAAAACAGTTTGCAAGGCCTTTTGCAGACCAAACAGGTGAATGCTTCCAGACCCCTCTGCAGTTCTTGTTTTTCTGGTCAGAAGTCATTTGTCTGCAGAAAATTTGGGTGACAACCACAGAAAAGTTACATTCAATTTATGCACAAAGCCAGGCATTAAATGGACTCAGAAGATGCTGAACATCCACCAGGTTATGATTACCAGGGGCCTCTGCTCTCCCAACAACTAAACCTGAAATATTGTGACAGCCAGCCTGGGCAACAGAGGAAGGGATGGTAGGAACTGAATGGCTGGGTATGAAAAGCAAAGGTAAAGGGCCAGAGCCATAGGCCGTCAGTGCTAAGATCGTTTTGCAGCTGAAAGCAGTGACTTAGGCACTTACTTTCAGACTTCAGCTGGAAAATTACCTCAGTTTTCTTATCTATAAAATAGGTCTAATTCTATTTGTCTTCCTCTAGGGGACTATGACGCCTTTGAGTTGCTAATGTTTTTGGATGCTTCAGGCTTCTTAGGAAATATGAGCTACTCAAGCAGCGGTGGAAGTGCGATGAGCACAGGTGCACTCTGCACTATACAATATATATCTCATCCATATAGGATGCTAATGCCAGTTTAGAGAGGAAAAGGAAGTCCTAAGCAGATATTTTTCTGAATTAGCAAAGATTATAAGGGTGTAGTGGAGTTTGAAAGAATTCCAAATGAGGAATCAAAGCAGAATTTATTTGGTTATAAAAATCCCCATGAATCTCTAACGGGAATGAAAGTGTGAAGGCTATCCCTTGACTTAATTATACATTTGTTCATTATTCATATAATATTCTGACCTACCCAAACCTTTTATTTGCACACATAGTTCTTCACTTAAAAGAGTGATTTTCTTTAATATGTGTTGTACAGCACTCCCAACATAGGTCCATTTTAAAAATTGGTGCATCCATACATGATAAACAAGGTATTGGAAGGGATTCAGAGGATAAGTTAATGCATCTATTTTTATAGCACTCTCAGGCTGGTTTAATGGTTATGGATGAGGACAGATGTTTCCAATGCTAGGATATGCCATGGTGAAGCCATGTCTAGTCCAGAAAAAGTTTTGGTGATGGAGAGAGTTTTGGTGATGGATAAAATTTTTGACTAGGATAGAGTTAAATTTTTCCATGGCAGCTGGTATGGTGCTGTGCTTGCCTTCCCAAGAAATCATTACATATGCCGGAACCCTCACTTCTTGGGGATGGCCGAACATCTGATGGGAGTAGTGCATGGATTTCTTATTTCATTTTGCTTTGCCTGTTAAATTGTCTGTATCTGAACTCATGAGCTTTTACAGTTTTACTCTTTCAATTCTCTCTTCCATCCCATGTGGGGAAGTGAGCCAGCAGTTGTGTAAGGTTTAGCTGCCTACCAGGGCTAAACCACAACAATGGGTTAACCTTGAAAATGCCATGACTCAAAGTAACAGTAATGTCCACCTTGAAAAATCGTAAGGAGACAGAACTCAGTCTTATGGCCAGGCACACAGTCACTGACCAAGTGAAGGGATTTTAGCCTTTTCCTCCAGTGAGTATAACCCACGACACTTGCATCCTAGTATCTAGCATCTTTACCAGCATCTGCCTACAAGCCTAGTCCTATTATTGGTTACTGTAATATGCCTTCCTTTGAGTTCTTATTATATATATATGTACATATAGATCTGCCGAAAGGAAGGAGTCCAAACTATTTCAATATGTGATTCTTCAATTTATTTCCTTAAAATTTTTCCTCTATGACACTGCAAGACTACAAACCTCCCTTAGACCACACTACCCACTTGCAAAATATAAGTAACATTTCTTAACAAACACGCTTTTCTATTTATTTCCTCTATACAGAACAAAAACATTTGGCAATAGAGAGTCTAAAAAAGCTCTCACACGAACTCACACTACCAGATAGTTTCCTAAAAAATTGCTAAATGAATATGGTGTAAGAAATATATGACAGAAGCAACCCTAGATGCTAGGTACCCCTAGATGCTCCTGTTTCAAAGAAATTTGGCTACTTCAGAAGTACAAAAGTACATTTAAATCCACAAGAATGATACTCAGTTTGAGTTTTGACAGAATATTTTAGGTGTAGTTTTAGCAAAATCTATTTTCCATATCAGATGAAGTCCCTGAGAAATCACTCCTATCTCCACACTGATATAACTTCAAAATGCCACACACGAAGCACTTCAACATCATTAACTGGTGTGCAGTGTTGATTTTTATGTTGAGAATTTGATTGAAAACAGAAGTTTATCAGTGAAATGCTGAAATAGCCTTGAATATGGGGAAGTGAATGAGTATAATTGCTGATGGGTTCTTTTTATTATCAAGGAGTCTTGATTATAGCTTCATAGACTTAAATTATGGCAAATCAAGGACAAGATCAATTTACTATCTAAGCAAATATTTATATGAAGCTGGAGATTGGCGTATATTGATCCGTTTATAAGGACCATAATTCTTTCTGCAAAATGCATTGGCGTTGATCAGTGCTCTTTTTTCTATGCGCTTCCTCAACAGCACGGAGCTGAAAGCCATGAAGAAAAAAGAAAGAACAATTTGGCAAGTCAGAGGGCTAATCCCAGTCAAATGCAGCTGCAAACCCAAGTCACTTGTTATGGAGAACCCTTTAGATGGAGACTGATTAATGTCGGGTTGTGCATTTTAGATAAATTGATAACCAGTTCTTGTAGTAAGTTAGAAATCCTGCTTGAAGGAAAAGAAAGTGCTCAGAGCATCTAGTTGTTAAGCTGGCAAGTATTGATGGACAACATCACCCAGGGCAGAGCATCAGCTGCAACATCCCAAGTCTCCCTGCATTTGTAAGAGGTCACTTTGATATAAAGTAGAAGAGTATTCCTAACTTGTGGGATGAAGAAGGATCCCTGTGAAATGATGACCATTCCAAACAAAGGCTGTTTTTGTTGGAGGAAAAGATGAGTGTAGGGGCAGGGAACAGAAAAGGCCAGATTATCTTTTGTTACATTTGACAGTTGAAAAGGCCCTGGTGAATAATTACCCTTAAAACTAACAAACAAGCATAAAGAAAAAAATGCATAAAAAGAGAAGAAAAACCCCCTTGACCTCTCCCCAGACTCAATAGCTCCCTTTGAAATAAAAACAAAATGAAAATAACTCATATGGAAAAAAATTACTAAATTTGACTGTCCTTTCTACTTTTGGCAAGTATACACACACAGTCACACACACACACACACACACACACACACACACATATATATATATATACACACAACTGGCAGTCTCTGTCACAGTCATCCTAAACTTTTCTGGACTTGATCCATTCAGCAGCAAAGCTTATGCAAAATGCAGTAACAAAAATCATGGGAAACTCCAGCAGCAAAAAGCGCACACTTGGTTGAAGGCCCTACTGGTTTAGCCACAAAAGAACGATTCCTGGTGAGAGCAGTTGTCACCTGTTTTGCATACTCCTTATTTTGCTCTTAATTGGCATTATATGGAAACTTATCTACAAGGCCATGGGAACCAAAAAGCATCTCTTAACTCCTCCTTCTTTGAACAAGCAGAACCCAATTAAACCACAATTATCTCTCTTCTGCTATTAGCATCCTCCACCAACAGAGACACACAGATAGGAAAAGCACTGTTAGTCTGACAGCTACCACCTTTTCTTATGAAAATTTTTGTAAAGGTCATAAAGAAAATAAAGGAGACACAAGTGGTCCAGGCTCTGGTGAGCTGAAGGGCAGTATTTTTTTTTTAAATATTTGATCTGTATTTCTAGATGATTTTCTAAATACATTTATTTTCACCAGGGAGTAACTGACCTAAGACTCAAAATGCACTCATAGTGTTTGGAGGCAAGCCTGGAAAAATAAAGAAGATGGCCAAAGAACAAGAGGAAAAACAGACACAGGTGTCTTCCCAGAAAGTCCAAGCTGTCTCAGAAAGCCGTGAAATTGACAATTCCTCTGGCAAGACTATGGAAAAACATATCAGGGGAAAACAAACAACCATTTTTCAAACTGAAGCCCAGAGTCAACTCCTAAATCCATATCCTGCTGCTTAATATTGCAAAGCTACAGCCTACATATGAGTTCCTGCAACCCTTGACACAGATGGTCAGCACTCCAAGATGATCGTGACTCAGAAAGGGTTCCAGTGACATGATTCGTGGGTTTTTTGGACACAATCTTTGAGGTGTCCTTGGAGAATGAACATCCACCACTGTTCTCAGTTACATATGTGCCTGGCTGTGACAGACATCAAAGATAGCTCTGCATACCTTCCTTATCAGAAGCCATCCCCAAGTTGGCAAACATTTGCACTACCACTCATCCTGTCTCATCAGCAGCTACTAAGAATATGTATGTGTCAGGAAACGTCATGCACTTCATACTTCAGCAAGTCAAGCCATCACAAAGCAATCTGTGTCCCAGTTGATTCCCTCAGTTTTCCCCCTGGATGACAACTACAGGCTTTAAAATACTGAGCAAGGAACCAAACAAGCTGACTTTTTTTCTTTTTTTTTTTTCTTTGGGCTATTCCTCTGCTGTATTTCCAACATTTAACAGGTCCAGTTCACATATTTTGTTGAAGAAGAATCCAGTATGTCCAGGCAGAAAGCCAAATTCTACTCTTAGAGGTGCCCCACAGGTGCCTGTCTGCTGCCCCAAGGTCTTTTCAACAAATATCAATGTTAACATTTTTAGGAATTTCAGTTTTACACTCATTGCATGTGCCTGCAAATTGATTTAATTTCCCAAACAAGTTAAAAGAATAATGCCTGAGAGGACAATTTTTAGGATGCCATCAGCTCTTTGACCCCCTAAAGCAGATCTCCTGCTTTCTTCTCTGGAGAGCTCAATGCTGCAGCAACACAGTTGTCCTGTCCAAACAGAAAACCACATCAGTGCACATATATGTGCTGTTTGCTTTTCTCATGGCACACATGTTTTTTGCTTTTACCATGGTTGGCCAGTGCAATGCGAGGGGGAGAAACAGTGTCCGTTCTCCAAGAGTCAATGGAACAGGGGTGGCTGCTGTAAACTCTCTACATTGGCAGTTGAAAACAGGGAAAACAGTTCTGCCAGCAGATTTATTCCCAGATTAAATGGAACTTCTGTTAGTTGGGTAAGTGTGTTAACAGATCACCAAGGAATGGTAAGGAGTTAGTTAAAGAGATCAAAAGATCAAACAAGGAGCAACAATGTGAAAATTATGCCACTGCATTTTACTACAAAAATAAAAAACTTTCCCCTGTGCCCTACTACCATGTAATACCCAGAGGCTGCTCTGAGAGCAGTGGAGCAAGATGAGCTAATCTCTGACTTGCAGCATAAAGATGAAACCTGCAGGGAGACAGCTGCAGTGGAAAGGATTGAAATTAATGTCAAGCAATAGATGAGATTTTGGTGGAGATTTTGATGAGATTTATTGCTGCAAATGTTTTCCCTGGCAAATGTCACATCATTAAAATTAAAAAAATCCACTCTCAACAGAATTAAGAAAATAAAGAGAAACTCAGAAACACTGTCCTGATAAATGGCAGCTTGAAACTCAGTCCTCAGGCTCTCAGGGTCAAAGATGGTCTTCTTCCTAAGGAAGTGTGCAGAAGTGCTAAAATGTCCTTTAAGGTCCTTTCACCTCATCAAGTCCATCACCTGCAACTCCAGAGCACATGTTTTATGGATAAGTAAGAGTATTTTGCCAATATCTTTCAGGGCATGGCTGAGTCTAACTGGGACTCGGAGCAAATTCTGCAGCTGAGCACTTCCAAGCACAGCCGCATCATTTATACACAGTCTAATATGGGTGAATTAAGATCCTGTAAATATAAACAGCATATTTGGCATTTGCCTGTTGAGGAAGCTCCTTGGGAGCCTCTTCTGCGCCATCCTTGATGGGACAGCCAGAAGAATTATTCCTTAATACCTGGTAATTACATGTGAAAGTGCCAGTTCCCTGGCACAGATAGCAAAAAGTGAGGATTGCAGGTGAACTGTGTGCTTGCCTCACACAGGACAGCAACTCAACATGAGGCTGACCAAGACAATTTTTATTTTCTCAAAAGGACTGAATGCTCTGTAGGTCTGAGTGCATGCCTCAGGCATGCACCCGCCTGCCCCTCCCCATAAGTACCTTGCATTTAGCAATCCTTGAAGAAAACCAATTGTTTTCATCATGCAGGGATGAACAATCCTCCTCGAGCCAGATGTCCAGCTCAGAAAAACATTTCTCCAGCCTTTGGATTATCTGTACTTGGGCTGTTCTCATAAGCATTTGTATTTGTTGGTCCAGCTAGATTTGGAAGATCCTTGTGAACACAGTTGCATGGAACTTGCCTTTTCTGAGCTGGCCTGTAATTCAGAGGTGCTAATCTCTCTATTAAAACCCAGTGTAGTCATCTTCACCAACACCACCATACTAGCTTAATATACTGGCAATATACTAACAGTATAAGAGCTATCTATACACATATTATTTATATATATTGCTAATTTTACTAGCACTACACGTGTTCAGGATAGTAGTTTCAGCTTAGTCAGACTAGCCCATTCCTGCTAACAGGTTAAGTGTGACAAAATAAAGAACTTATTTCTCTGCCTAGATGAGCTTAAGAGCTATGTCTGCTTGGCATCCAACACAAGAAAATAAACTATTTTAAAAAATTAGCAATAGAGCAAAAAAAAGGAGACTGCTCTACCTCTAAGGCACTAAACCCTACCAAACTGATGACTGTCCATTATTATCACTGGTAATACTATGCTGTTACTACAAAATGGAATTGGGAAAGAATCTCAGCTGTGGAAGTATATTTTAAGTTGTCTTCTGTATTTAATCCTGTCCTTCAATTTAGGGCTTAATAGGACTCCTCACAGAAGCTAAACACATGCTGAACAGTTTTGCAGCAACAGTACTCAAGGGTGCTTTCTTGTACCAGGTGAAGACAGATCCTACAACTCACTTTCATTTATTTTTCCATACTTATGGTGTTTGGATTATCCTGTTGCATGAGAAATTAATGCCCCTACTCACTTTGTTGCTTGTTTTGCCTGATGACATGCAGAGACTTCTTAATGTGAGAATGCACACAAAATACAAACTTCCCCAGCAGCAGAGTTGAAGATAGTCAGGCACAGTTGTAAAATTAGCATTAAAATGAGATTAAAAAGCTCTGCCTTTTCACACAGAAACATTTCATGTTCTCCTGCAAAATGGAAAGTATATTTATGTGCCCCAAAGCAAATTTTGCTCCCTCACTCCACTGTCACCTCACCCTAAAAGTCTATGTCTAATTAGAATCTGTAAATTAAAACAAGCCTAGCTTGGGACAGCCAGAACATTTGAAAGCTTTGCCATGAACAAAGTGAGTTTACCTTAGCTAATATGAGTGAGCAAAAGCATCTTCCAGTGCCTAAAGGAGCTACAAGAGAGTTGGAGAGGGACTTTTGACAAGGGTGTGGAGGGAGAGGACACAGGGAAATCATTCAGACTGAGAGAGGGCAGGGTGAGATTAGGTATCAGGAAGAAATTCTTCACTAGGAGAGTAGTGAGGCACTGGCAGAGGCTGTGAAGATGTTGCCCCTCCATCCCTGGAGGCTGGATGTAACAGGTTGGATGGGGCTTTCAGCCACTGGGTCTAGTGGAAGGTGTCCCAGCCCATGGCACGGGGTTGGAACTAGACAGTCTTCATGGTCCCTTCCAACATAAACCATTCTGTTAGTCTATGATTTTATGGTTTTATGAAAAGAAAACTAGGATGAAAAATCCCCGGATGCATAGTTGCCTTGAGTCCTCAATAAGTTACCTGTACCATGGCTGTGGGTGACAAACAACAGCTTGTGCATAGTCACCGGGGCAGGCATGTGGCACCACAGGCTGTGCTGCTCAATCAGGGCTGCACAGTAAGGGGTGTCAAAGTGCTTTGGCCGTGGCACAGTGGGGTTCTGACCTGCTCTAGGACAACGCCACAGTGCTTATAGGAGCTACACATCTGCTGCAAGGGGAAGATATGCTGGCATGGAGAGGGAACTGAGGATGCACAGCTCCCACTGAGGCATCTGTGCTGTTTGCAGTCACTGGCTGTGAGAACAGCACACACAAGCTGTGCGGGCTTCATGCACGGCACTGTTAGGTCTATAAAACACGTTATTAGATCATCCAGAGATACACAAATAAGCCCTGAGTGAAACTCCGTAAGATCATAAAAGCAGTAAAACTGTGCCAGAACATCGGGATGGCTCAGCCTGTTCATGGAGGTGGGGAGTATGGCTAAAAGCTGTTGCACTGTGCAGGCTGTGGGTTAAGCCTATGTCATTAATGCTCTCCACACAGCACGTGGTTTTCAGAAGGAAGATGCCATGATATTTTGGTGTATTTGTAAAACCTACAAGGAGATGAGCAACAAGTATCCCTGGGGGAAGGTTTCTCGGAGATACACCATATCTGCAGCTAAAGGCAGATAGCAGTCCCACTGCTATGAAGTTACCTCTTTTTCAAAACAGTGTAATGATGGGATCTTTGTTATTGCATTGCTGTTGTGTATCAGTTCTTTGGAGAGCGTGAGATCACATCTCCTGTGTGTCACAATCGGAGGAAAAAAACTGGGCAGAAAATAGATTTCTGCAGTGAAGCAAAAGAAAAGCAAACTCTGGTGTGTCCAAGAAATACATCTGCAACTCTTGTAATAAACATTTGTGTTCATACTGGTTTCTACAGCCACCCCCTCACCTGCTGCATACTCCACAGCCAACTTGCTGATTACAGCCTTCCTGCTGTTTTCCAGTTCATCCTCTGCTAAATAATGGGAGGAGAAAGGTTTATGGAAACTGATGCACTTGACAGCAAAAAATTAATAAGAAAATGAATACATAACTAAATAAATAATTAATCTAGTAGTCTCCAAGACAAGGCTAGTCTGTCATACCTCCAGTACCTTGAGCCAAACTTCAAGGGTTAGTGAAGAAAAGGGTTATGAAGGGTTATGAAGAAAAATGATGATCTGGCACCTCAGAAAATAAGACATAAGTATCAATGCTCAATTAACACTGTGTGACATTGATTTGAATAAACAGAACCTTTTAGAAGGATGTCTGTCTATATTGTGGGTTGAAACAAGATGCCTTGTGGGAAGAATGAGAAGCTCTCTAGTATTATATAACATCTCTATGGTTATAGCACCTGGAGGCTTTGAGTGTATCATGAGCCCAACGTGTCAGATGCTGTATAAATATACAGTTGCTAAAGATGCTTATCTTGGATTTGTAGTGTAAACAAAAAGATAGGCCACACAATTCTGGTGACAGGTTGATCAAGGCTAAGAAGACAAGGGACCTAAGGAAATTTGAAAACACATATACATTGTTTAGCAGTTTCTAATTTGTTGGGACAATGGGATTTTTACAAAAACTTATTCCCAAAACTTTATCAATATAAAGTGCTTGCAAAAGTCCCCAAACACACAAGAGTTGCCTTATGGTGTTTAGCAGGAAAATAGAAAGGAAAAGAGTGCACAGGTTGCAGCAAAATAGCATGACAGCCAACAACAACAATCTGTGTTTTCAAGCTGGGTACCAAATGCCAACTACCTAATGCCATCTTTCCTCACTTGAGTAAGAGCAGCCTGATCAGCAATGAGCCACAGTTTCCACTGAGGGCTGCAAGATGACAGCAACTCCAAAAATCATCCTGTTTCCAGATCAATGTTGGCTGCTCCTGAGAAATACTCTATATACCCTGAGGCATGTTGTTACTTTAAATGAGACAGTAAAATAACAGACCCCGTTATTTATACTGTTCATATTCATCTTGTGTGTGCATTGAAGAGGAACACAAAGGTATTTAGAGGGCTGGAGACCTTCTGTGGAGACAGGTTGATGGAGCTGGGGTTCTTCGGCCTGGAGAAGAGGAGACCTTAGAGCCCTTTCCAGAACCTAAAGGCTACAAGAGAGCCAGAAGAGGGACTCTGGACAATGGCATGGAGGGACAGGACAAGAGGCAATGGCTTCAGACTGGCAGAGGTGAGGTTTAAATTGGGTATTAGGAAAAAATTATTTCCTGTGAGAGTGGTGGGGAGTTGCCCAGAGAAGCTGTGACTCCTCCATCACTGGAAGCATTCAAGGCCAGGTTGGATGGGGCTTTGAGCAACCTAGCAAGTGAAAAGTGTCCTTGCTCATGTAAGGGGGTTTGGAATGAGATGTTTTTTGAGGTCCTTTCCAACCCTGAACATTCTATAATTCCAAGACTTTGCAGAAAGTATTGGACCAGCCAACATGGCATACCTAGGAAGCAGCTCTGGATAGACCCCTTGAGGGGAAAATGTGCCTCATAGCTGGCATGACTGACTCCACTACCCAGCTGGACATAACTGGGGAAAAATTCTGTGATTCTACAGGAAATAACTGATTTGGATTCTATTATTGAGTCTTTGACCTTATGTCGCCACTCAGATCTCCTGGTAGCAAAAAGGTTATCAAATGCATCATGGTTGTGAAAAACTGCATTTTTCAATGAGTTGCATTTTGTAATGAAAAAGTCTTCAGATTACATTGACAAGAATTCACCTTCAGTAAAAAGCTATTTAGACATGTCCTCTGAAATTCTTTTCTCTTAATAGAGAGCTTGTCATGTGCGGTGACTCCCAGCAATTTGAGAAGTTTTACTTTAGAGATTTCTTCTTCCTTACTCCACTCAGTTTTCTGTCACCTCATTATACTGTTACCACTTACTATGAAACCTTGACTTTGAAAACACTTTTTCTTTTTCTTTCCTTTTTTTTCTTTCTCTTTCTTTGTTTTTTATGCCTAGTCATTATCTTGCAGAGAGATCTTTCTCAGGGGTTAACTTTTTGAACTCTTGCTACAGACACAACATTTCAGCTCACACCAGCCCTAATACTTCCTTGCCCATGGCAGGGGGGGTGTTGGAATTAAATGATATTTATGGTCTCTTCCAACCTAAACCTTCCTATGATTCTAAGATTATAGAAAAAAAAGCAATTTAATTCCTTATAGGAGTAAGTGGTTTCTCCCTAAGGAGTAAAGAACAAAGTCCAGGACATGACTCTCAGGCAGAATTTTTATGCTTTGGGAACTGTGTCTTCTTTCTTATGACAGTATCTGTGTAGTGCTGGTGATTAAAGCACTGCTGTTCACTAATCACTTTCATTCTATCTTGCAAGTACACATAATTCTGCATCAATTTCATTTAAATATCACTTTACATTCATGGCTTTGACTTTTAGAACTCCTCCTACTGTACTTGTAGTTTTAATAATAATTATCTCTATTCATCACTCATGTCAAGTTTTCCCAGGCTGAGGTGAACATTCGCTGCATCTTTATACGGCAGGCGCCACAAGTGCCCCAGCCTTTCACTTCTAAGTGAAAAGTTCTTAAAGATCATCCCTCAGCAACATTCTCTAAGAAAGCACGTTTTGATTTGAAAGGCAACTAGACAATCTCCAGTAATCCCTGCCAACCTCAAATATTCCACAATTCTTTGATTCATGCTTCTGCTTCTCTACCATTTCCTTGTAATATTCTGTCTACTGAACAGTCCCAGCTTTGCTTCCCTTCATTTGAGATGTCCCAGCAATGATCTCCAAGCAACCTTCCCTCTTAATCACTGTGGACAATGCCACCATCCTGTCACATGGCTGTAACATTGATGTCATCTTCAACTCATACTCCTCTCCCAGATGCCACTTCCCAGTTACATTGAAGCTACACACATTCAAAGTATGTTCTGTGTGTCACATTCAGATAATGCCTTTCCTTGCTCTCTACCCATCTAGGTATATCTCTTATCTCAGACCTTATCTTTGAACATGTTAATTACTGCAAATCCCTTTCTGTCACTTACACCACAGATGTACATTTGCCCTGATGATATTCCTTGGATATAAAGGCCATTTTTCCAGATATAGCATTGATTTCCCTTCCCCATTTCTATGAAAACTAGGCTGTCTGCATCCAATCAACCCATGCAGTCATTTCCCATAGTCTATGCCCTGGATTTTCAAATGAGTGTTTTTGTATTTTCTTTCATGCTGGTCTCCATAAACACATATAAAATTACCTTGCTAGTGCCCTTCTTTCTCTGTAGCAACATCTGAAATTCTCTGACAAGGACTAGGTTGCAGGTGTGCTATTAGCATTGCCTGTCGTACTGACCAGCACTTTCCTATTACATCCATGGGTCTCCTCTATCTGTCACTATCCACAGCTTCTTAATTTCTACTAAGATGTAAGTAATTTCATGCAGACAATGTCTATGTTTCTAGAGTGCCTGGCACAGCAGAAATGAATGCATAACTGAGACTGTGATGCAAATTATCCTTGTCAGCTAATAAAAATAGACACAGGTCAATAATAGACACATTCTAGAGAAATTAGTGGAATTCTTTATGACTCCAATTAGAGAAATCTGCTCAAGAAACATTACAACTATCATAATTTTATTTTAAACAATGAAACATGATTAAAACATCCCAGGTACTGGAATTAGTACTCACTTTTTGTAGTTGCCTTCTTAGAAATATCTAGGAACAATCCATCAAATGTTTCTTGTAGGATACTGTTTTAACCTAGACATGTGTTATTCTCAGTCTACCTGAAAAATACACAGACATAGAAAGAAATTAGCATTTTGTTCAGTGATTTTTAACTTATTTGCTATAGAAAAATAAATTAAAAACAACTGCTTACTATTATACCGGGTGTCTTACACAGTCATCTATACATATGTGGTTCCTGCTGTAATATCACATCAGTACTACTGGGTATGCTTAGTCATCTCATAGAAAGAAATGCATTTGTTAAATACAAACTAAGGTTTTCTGTACATCACTCAGAATCAAATGCCTGTCCTTGATCAAATGTGCAAACCACTATCTCTTTGACAATAAAGTAACTAATCAATTCCTCTGCTGGAGGTTCAAGGGTTTCCAGTTAACACAGCAGTTGTTCCTATCCTCTTCTGTGTTTTTGCAGGCTACAGAAGGAAAAAATAATTTATTTTTTTTTAATTTATATGGTTATCTCAAATATCTCCTTTCTTAAGTCTTCTTCCTTTGTTAGAGAGAAATGGCTGAGATCTTCTAGAGATGCCTCTTGCTGTTTCCACTCACATCAGTAAATTATATCCTATCTGAGTTGTGTGTGGCATTGAAGAGCCCAAATTTAATGATGCACGTGTCACAAACTTATCACACTACAAGTAGGAGGTTCAAAGAAAGTGTATAGCAGCACAGGGGCTCCTCTTCTGCCTCTCATTAGCTAGTTAGTCTCGAGTCCCTTTTCTTAGACCCTTTCCTTGTCTCAGGGAGACCATGTCCCATGTAGACTGGGAAGGCAGAGAACACAGCAAGACGGTGTGTGTAGTTTCACTATACACATTTGCCAGACCCATCAACTCTCCCAGGCTACCTACTTTGTTAGATACGCATCTATTTTACATTCATTCTGGTGCACAAGATCTTGCAGAACTGGAAAAAAAATACATTAGAAGGCTGAGTGATGTGGTAGTATATTGTTATAGGAGTGGGATTCCGTGTCTTTCCTTGGCAACTTCTTTTTGCGTATATGGTCGAAAACTACACTGACCTTTTAATCTTGCCAATTGCAAATTAATTTTGAATCTAAGCTGTCTACTGAAAAGGTGCAAAGGTCACCTTTAAATAGCTGCTCTGCTACACTGCCCTTTACTCCACAGTCCACTTCCTTTGTCTTCTTCCCATTAATTCTGCTTCTTCAAGAATACTCCTTGCTGCTGATTGTGTCCTCATACAGATTATTTCTGTATTATTTCTCCTTCACACACATTTTTCAAAGCTGCATCTCATTTTGTCATTTCCTGAGTAAGGTTTCTAGTCCCTCTATTTTTGCTGATTTATGCAGTGCCTCCCAATTTGGATCATTTGTGATTTTAATTAACACGTACTCTTTTCCTGTCTTCTGGCTAATGAATGAAGATATGTAAAGAAGACTGGACTCAGGACTGCTCCCTGATGTTCCCCCACTAGAAAACTCATGTGATTCAACACATTTTCATTTATTATCTCACTTCACTAATGGCCATGTGGATGGTTTTTAATCAATATCACAGAGTCCTTACCTAAGCCAATCTGAATTAATTTTGTGAGTATCCTCTCTTGCTGATACTCGCTTCAAATAGAAGAAAACAAAGGCAGAAGAGATCATCACTCACCAGAATGCTTTTCTGTGAGACCTGGAAATGAGGAAGTAGTGAGAATAAATTGTTCACTTTCCTCTCTCAGGACTCTGGTAGACTTAGGGTCCCCTGTCACCATAATACCTATACTCCTGTTTTTCAATATTCCCACTTTGGAGAATAAGCTCCAGCAAAGAAAATATAAGGAGGTGGTCTGCTCTGCTCCTTTAGCAGTCATGGTTAGAAACTGAGGGTTTAAGGTTGCTCTTGCATTTACACCTGTCTTCTGAAAGTTACTGTGACAAGCCTACCTGTGTATCTCTGGGATGACCCATCAAATGCACCATCAAAGTGATTTCATCTCTTAAACAAAAGAACCCAACCAATCAACCAACCAACCAAACCCAACCCAACCAAAAACACCCAAACCCCTAAATGTCAGTACATCCATATTTATATCATGACCTGAATGCCATTTTGAAAAAATGGGCCCAAATAATGTAAAGTGATTCAGAAAAGGTGAGACTCAGGTATTCAGAACACATAACTGCCTAATCCTGACCACAGGACACAGAATAAGTCATATAGCAGTATCTGTTGGATTTGGTCCTTAAAAGTTATTTGGGCATCTGCTTCTCACTCTGCTGAGTTTTGAGATATTTCTGAAGTCCTGGACCAAAGTGTTTTCCTTGATGCTATACAGGATATTTATACTGGATTTGAATCCAGATCCACAAAGTCTAAAATGTGGTCCCCATCTAAGAACTTATTTCCTTTCCTAGAAAGAGTATAATTATGTCATGTGATGGATATTTCAGCTCCAGTCATGGCTCTGTGTTCTCCAAAAAGTAGAGTACCATTGACTATATGCAGAGCATCCTCCACAGTCACCTCCTGATAAACAGTCTTAATATGGTAGTTACACTTCTTTTGGATGAAAATTAAAAACATCTTTCTGCTGCAGCAAAAAGGCACTTCTAGCATGGACTTATTTATATGGGTAATTTATTTTCTGAAATATTAATTGATGATTCTGAATGAGCTCTGAATTATTATCAAAAACTTCAAGTTTATGTGTTTTTTTAATAAAAGCCAGCAGGATTTTTTAAAACGTTGCTATTACCCCCTCTTCCCTCTCACCCCCTTCATAAATCAAAACCTGTGGGGAAAAAAACAAACAAACAAAACCCTTCCACCCCCATTAAAAAAAGAAAAAAAAAAAGGAATGAAAAAGAATGAAAAAGGAAAGGGACCAAATATTTCCAGAAGGATCAGCAATCATAAAGAAACTAATCACAAGCTAAGAAATTATCTAAGGGAGCGCAGAGGGAGGTAACAATATGAAGAAGACAATTTAGAAAATATTTGCAGGGGCAAAATTTATAAATACTCACTATATCTTTTAAACACATGTCCAAATTAATACATGTTCTTGCTTCTTCCTTTCCCATTAATATATTTAATGCAAGAAGATATGTAGGATAAAATATTGCCACCAATATTCTCTTCATATTAGGAAATAATTACACAGTTTTTTCACTCCAAACTTTTAAACATGGCCCAGTTGGAAATGAATTGACTTTGACTTGCTAAAAATAAGCATAAGAAACTTAATCTTAGTCCATCACCAGTGCAATTTATACTCTACACCACTTCTCTAAGGTGTAATTAACAGTGCATTGCTATAATTTATTATTGGTTTAAAAAGCCTGAAAATCAGATCCTTACAGCAAAATGGGAAAATGGGAAGCTATATGCCAGGCATATTATTCTGGCTTATATTAATTCAGTTATTTTACCTTTGGTGCACATCCATCTATCTATACAATGTGAATGCTGTACTGAGAATGATGCTGGGTACTGAACCTTTGGCTCAATATGAAATACAAATTCTGAAGCATAGCTGCAATAATACTTCCATTTGCATTATCATGATTAACATTCCTCTGAATAAGAAGCATCCAGTAATATTAATTGCAGAAATAGTGAGATTCCAATTGTCATAAATCATTGTGCAGTGTAAAGCAAGCTCTCAAGAAAACAGCACAGAAAAACTATTTTTTAGGGGTTTTTTTTGCCTGAGTTCACTTCAACCTTATTTTCACCAGGCTTTTTCATTTGTGTCCATTGACAAGACAGTAGTTTTGCTTTTCTCTTGATTAACACAGTCTTTTCAGTAAGGTCCCAAAAAGCTTTCACATGAAAGGTTGAATCCAACAGAGCATGTGTTTTCTCATTAAAGACTTAGCATTCACCCACAGTTCATTTATCACACAGATACTCCCTGTCTCACAGGAAGGAGAGTGGCCTTGAAGCCAATGTTCTTGGTCTGATCAGAAGTTTTCTCCACAACAGTTGAAATGAATGCCTTTTCAAAGATGGTGATTGCAGAATTCATTTAGTAAGTGAAAATATGGGAGGGGAAAGGATACACAGTTTCTCTATTAAAGCACAAGGAGACATTTTGCCTTATTTGAAACAATATCATCACTAAATCTGCATAATTTTACTGACATTTTATATATATTTTTTAAATACATTTTATATATTTATATATTTGTATCAAGTCAACATTTCCCTGTCACTGCAATTTCTTTCTTCCACAGTTAGCAAAACTGTCAATATTCATTGATTCATCAAAGCAAGCAACCCTGACATTTGGTGCATCAGCTTTCATTTGCAACAGGCATACAATGCAATGATTTATTTTGATGTATTACATTGTACCCTAAAGAGCATCCAAAAATAAAACTGCTTTCATTAAAAGTGTTGTGAAAACAAGGCATCTTCATCAGGGACCACACACAAGGAAAGAAAAATTTCTTGCCACCTGTGCTCTTTAGTCCAGGCTTTTGATGGTTGGATTGCTTTGGAGTTTGCTTGCTTGGGGGTTTTTCAGACATGCTATTTCCAAACATATCATATATTCAAAAAGCAACTGAGGGGTCTAAGCAGTGTTCAGAACTGGAAAGAGCAAAGGTTTTCCTAGCTGGTGTCCTGCTTTGATTAACTCACAGCAGGTGAGGTGCCCCTGAATTACTGTGGCATCAACTGAGTTCCTAATGACAGTGCCCATCTTCCAAGAAAATGCCTTTCCTGAGGCAGAAATTAGTGCCAACCTCAAAGACATGAGAAATGGTCATAGATGGCCTGGCTGCTTGGCTGCCAGCGGGAAGGTGAGGAAAGATCATGGACATATCCTCACCAAGGATATTCATACTGACTGGATTTTCTGGCCAAGAATACTTTAGCCCTCATCTTTGGTCCTGATTGGAAGACCCACAACGCAGTTATACATTTTCAGGTAGGAAACATGTCCCAGCTGTAAATAATTCTTTTAGCAGACATTTACCATTAAGCACAAGTTTAAGTCCCACTGGAGACAGCAGAGCTTCCACATGCGCTTGAAGCCAAGTGCTCCCTCAGAGGGCTGTGGCTGAATGGGAACAGTCTAATGAGCTGGAGACACTCAGGACCAGAAGTAAATACATATATGACTACATATACCGGTCGCTGCTGCTTCTGATTGTGTCTGTGCTGCACATTTCTCTCCAGCTCCTTTTCCATTATCATCCTGTGCTGTAAGGGATGACGATATGGCGACTAAGTGGAGCGAGGCAGGAAGCAGAGACAGCACATGCAGAAATGAGCTGAAAATCATCCTCCAAACGAAGCCCTGCTCACAGGACAACATCTCATTATTTTGTTCTCCCATGGAGAACAGAAAGGCATGGCTGATGTGTTTGGAGATCATAGGCATGTTCCAAAAAGCAGCAAATGAAAGCAAAGAGAGTCTATTTGGGTTATGCAGAGCCAAAGGGTGCCTTTCTGTAAGATGGCATTTTGCTTTGCAGTGACTGAAGCCCAACCACCACCATAACCTTTTCACTCTCTACAACTCCCTGTAAGGAGGTTTTAGCAAGGTGTGGATTGGTCTCTTCCCCCAGGTAACAAGCAACAGGACAAGAAGAAATGACTTCAAATTGTGCCAGGGGAGGTTTAGATTGAACATCTGGGAAAATCCCTTCACTGAAAGAGTTGTCAGGCACTAGAACAAGCTGCCCAGGGAAGTGAGCAATTTTGAACTTCATCAGCCAGAATAGTGCCCAGTGGAGTGAATGTTTTACACATCCCAGTCTGTTCCAGTTCTGTTGTAAGGGCCATTTCACTGTATTTTGTCTCTTATGTTTTCATTTGGTTGAGGTTTTTTATGGTTTTGGGGTTTTTTTCCTTTAAGAAGGGTGAACCTGTTTTTTAAGTGGCTTATGGAGCAGGTTAGAAAAAGGTTGCATAGTGGAGGCTCCTCAGAAATAAGATAATTTTCTCGGTGTGTAGTAATTTCAAGTGAAAATTGGATTCTTGGAAATGATAGCACAAATAAAGGATGTCCCACATGTAAAGAATGCATCTCAGAAGAATTAATGTTCATCAAAGAATTGCAGTGCTGAGCTCTTTGCATACCAAGCTCTTCTTTTTCACTTGTTGCAAGATCGTCAGATATGCCTTGTGCGAAAAATTAGCTTTCATGTTCTACTTTTTGCTGTGCCATACCTAAGTCTCATTTGCTTTCATACACTTTGGTCATCAGAGATGTATCCAGCTAACTTCAGACATCTGCATAACAGAAGTTAAAGAGCTATCAGCCTAGACTAAGTTACATGTCTAGCTTTAGTTGAATGAGTTACCAGTCGGTGAGTCTCACCCCAAGCTATGTTTTCTCAGTGCAAATGAATAACCACTCCACCAGTCATTAATTTTAATGTTGCACTGACAAAGGTTGAACAGCATTTCAGTAATGACACTGTTGAAAATATTGC
Source organism: Irena cyanogastra (assembly GCA_013397155.1). Taxonomy (NCBI): domain Eukaryota; kingdom Metazoa; phylum Chordata; class Aves; order Passeriformes; family Irenidae; genus Irena; species Irena cyanogastra. Next base: position 904,931 of record VWZV01010744.1, on the reverse strand, counting down.
AATAGACCACAATAACAAATTTGGTAAATAACTTATTTTATCAAGCCAGGAGAACTCAAGGACAAAATATCCTGTTCTGGCCAACTGGAGCAAAGAAACAGGGTATTTCCTGCAAACTTACAACCTTGATTGAGCTGCTTCAGTTGTGGAAGTTTTACTCATTGAACTTAGATTTCAGGTGGACAAAGAAATTGTATCAAAAGGCAACAACTTCTATCTCACAGAAAAATCGATCCCCTGCTTGCAGAATTTAAAATTAACACACCATACTATGGCTGTCCAGAGAAGTTGTGGATTCCTTCTCCTTGGAAATGTTCCAAGTCAAACTAGATGGGGTTCTGAGCAACCTGGTCTAGGGGAAGGTGTCCCTGCCATGGCAAGGCGATTGGAACTAGACAATCTTTATGGTTCCTTCCAACCCAAAACATTATAGGATTCAATATCCATCTGATCAAGGCTTGCAAACATTTTAGAAAGCCATTGTTCTTGCACATGCAAAACCTTTTTTTGGATCTTACTTCAGAATTTGCTTTGACATGCTCATAACCCATATAGCAAAATTCAAAGCATTAAAATATGCCTTTTGTGCAATAGCATCGCCAAAATAAATATTTTTCTGGTCTACTGTGGAAAAAAAGTCTTCTTTGGCTCCTGGACCATTTTTTCAGCTACTCCTTTATCTGTGGGAAAAAATATTTTTTCTGTTGAGTTCATTTAATAAGTAAAAACATTTCTTCTGGCCTATTTGAACTGTGTATTTAAAACTTCATTGTAAAAGAAAGAGTTTTTGTATTGCCTAGAAAAGTATCACAATCTGTTGCCCAGCTCACAACAGATGTTTCTGTAATTGTTCCTTGATTCTGTAGCGGCTTCAGGTCTTTCAGCAGAGCCTTGACCAGCCTTAAAATGTAATTTGACCATCAATACACTTTTCGTTAAAGCTGTTAAATGGAAGGAATAGTCTTCCCCTTTATCTATTGCTGATCTAAACCAAAACCCTTCCAAAACTTTCCAAGTATGTGTAATTGCTGTCCCTATTTTTTTTTTTCCAGATAGTAGGCAAGCTAACATCGAGAAGTTCAGAGAAGCACAGCTATTGAGCTCAAGGATGGAAAACTTGACCTTAATAAAGGCTGGAAACTGTGGACTAAGGTATATGGACCCCGTGTTTCTTGTAAACTGTGAATACTGCTGCATCTCACCTTACTGATCCAATCTGGTAATTCTGTAAGTAATTTGTACATCTGAACTTTGACATGCTCTGGCTTGGAAACATTGAGGAAAAGTGAGAATTCCTTGCAAAGTTTTATGCCACTTGCCACTGATAGTACTTTCACTTCAAAAAAATCCACGGAAAAATCTGTATTGGCAAATTTCTTAAGGGTAGAATACAAAATGCCCGACATCAATGATTAACAAGATGTACGAAATGAAAGCTCTCAGTATAACCATTGCATCAAATTAATGGTACCTATGGACACTAAATAATATTTCGACATATTTTTAAAAGCTGTTTTCTCAGAAATTAAAAAATTATATAGCTGCTGGAGTGGACCAACAGGTAGACTGGGTTAGATAGTTACAGTAACAAGAACAGTACAATGTGAACAGAGAGGCAGTACACTGCTCCTGAATCTGAGTGCTTTTGTGTTGGGACGATGTCCTCCTCACCCTTGACTCCTCCCTTCCTGGTGGTGTAACACTGCTGGGGAGGGTGTTGGGAAAGGGAAACACTCCTGGTGGATCACGTAGGGACATCTGACTCCTTCTTCTGTGCCTCTTCCTCCAGCTCAATGTGATCATATCCCAAGACTCGACAGGCCCAAAGGGGTATAGGCTAAAGTGGTTACCTAGGTCTGACCAAGCGTGCTTCTGACCCTGAGAGATGTCACCACCTATGTCAGCCATCTTCTGGGCTGCCGAGTTGGACACGTCACTTAAGAAAGACCTGCACCTCTCCAAATTAGTAATGAAAGGCCAGGTTGGATGTCCTGGGACATTCCAAATGAATCAAACCTTTAATTCATTAGAGAATACATTCATAGCTGTATCCTACCTCTGCAGCACACAACACATTATGTCTACCCCATTGCCGCATGCTTGGTAGGCTGTCCTGCTGGCCCTCATGCTGAGGCAAATATAGGCATGCTGTGATGCCCTCTCTGGAAACCATGGAAGAATTTACCTCCTGTATTTAGGCAGCATATTGACATTTGAATGGCTTTAACGGGGGTCCCTACTGCAAGGGAGCAGTCAAGATTAGAGCTATGGAAAGGTTCTCATTTGTGATGACAGGAGAAGTCTGTGGCCTCTGAATGCCCTTTGCTCCCTACTTTGCCTATTCTGAAAACCCAAGGTGAATAATTTAGATACTTCTGGAAAATCCCAAGAATGAGGTGGTATTAAAAAAGGTCAAAGCATACACTTTTATTTATGTGGCTGGACATATACACACACAGAGAGAAATGTATGTACATATATAGAGATATACACGCGCACATATATATGCATGTAGTGAAATTTTCTGTTATCAAAAGAACTACAAATAGCATATGAGGGCTGAACAGCTGGAGCTAGATTGGTATATTGTACTGTAATGTAGTGACTCAGCACAGGAGCATTCAATTTCCTCCCAGAGCCAAGATGCCTCTCCTTCTCAACTGGAAAGACTCAGCTGGCTGAGCTGCCTTTGTTTCTCACTGAGTACCTATGACGATACCTTGTAAGGAGGATGCTGTGGATAAGAATTACAGTATTTTTTTAAATTTCCCTTAAAATAAATAAAAAAATGGGCATTCAGAAGAACCTAAACCTCACAATGCTCACACCCAAATGCAAAAATCCCATTCAGTTCCTAACTCTGTCAGAAACAACTCCTCTGCCATGAGAGAAGCCCCATCATTACCACTCAATTCAGACATGCTTTCTATTTAGCCCCTTGATTAAACAGGAGCACACATTCTGTCATGTGCTGGGACAGCAAGAAGGAACCTGTTTAATGAGATGCCATAACAGCCCCTCCACCTGACTTGTCACAAGTATCTTTACAGCTGTGTTGTATCATGAAAAAAATCACTGATTTCAGGAATAGTTTACTGAATTTTTTTTTATAATCAGCCTTACTACCATCCCATCTCTGCCCAGTTAATAATTTGTATAAATATAACATTTCTGCTTCTATAGAAAATTTGTAATTCTCAAAAGCTACCAGCTATCCAGGCTACCTCTCAGGACAGTATGTTGTACAAACGACATTAAGTTTTGACTTAAGCTACTCTTCCTCATTTAATTAGCAAGGAGAGTGTCAAGCTAACATTATCATCTCGAGTAAATTGATGGGATCTTTTCCTCCACAACAGAAGTTGAATAAAAGCAGAGGATCCTTGCATCCTTCTTGCTCAGCTCCCAGGACTACATTCCTCCTGCTACTGTGTAGTGTAGATTGGCATTTTACCTCTTATCAATAGATCTCCATCATTCTGAATGAGAATGACGATCCTTCAGACCTGGTTTTGTAAAGCAAACCTATATCCATAGGAGCAATTAGTCCCCCGCTGTGAGTTTAGACACGCCAGTTACACTGCAGCTGCTGTCTGTTGCCAGCACTAAATTTTCCTCAGTAGTGGATCAACGTGTTTAAACACTTTGATCTTCTTTATCTCAGCCAGGAGATTTGAAAGCCTCCTGGTTAAACAAGTTTTCTTTTGGGTGAAACTCCATCTCATCCACCATTTCAGTGCTGACCCGAAACATTTGTGCTTTATTTACTGGAGAGGCATCGTCTTTTGAAATGGCTTCTCACATCCTCTCAGGAAGACTTTTTTTTCATTCCCCCCTAACACTGAGCTTAAGTAACAGTACTTCAAACAGCAAATAAGAGGCACAAAGGGGACTCAGTCTTCTACGCAGCAATTCAAAACCATCTTAATCTCCATCATGCACTTTCTGATTTTCTTTTTAATCTCCCACAGCACAGTGTGCACCAAACACAGCTGAGAACTTGCTATTTAAGCTGCCTTATTACTGTTACGCTACGAAAGCTTAACTCTTGTTTGGAATAGATGAGGACAAATGAACAAATGAACAAACGCAAGGGAACAGGCATCTTCGATGTGGGTACAGCAGAGTAGATGATGGGAGGTAAGAAATAGTGCCAGGTTGAGGTTTATTCTGTTTTCTCACTTCACAAGGAGCCACAAGTGAACTATTAGTGGTGAAACTGCTGAGCAGGGAAAAGCATGGGGTGACTGTCAGGCTTATTTCTCCAACCACTGCAGAATTCCTGATTTTCCTACCCAAACTTTCCCTCTTTGCACACCATAGGTTGATACAGCTGAGAAGAGGGAGTCCAAATCAAATCTCATTAATGAAATTACTTACCTGAGCTTTGGATTGTAGATTGATTTACCACTAAACTGACTAAATTTATTCTCATATAAAATGTTACCTCCTGTGATAAAAACAAGAGTTACAATGCTTGTAAAGCTGACGGAAAGAGGCAAAGAACAAACCTTATTGCAGCCTTTCAGTAGTTAAAAGTGGTTTATAAGAAAGATGGGGAAAGACTTGAGTAAGGCCTGTAGTAATAGGACAAGGGGTAATAGGTCTAAATTAAAAATGGGTAGATTTAGAGTAGGTAGAAAGAAGTTTTTACAGTGAGGGTGGTGAGACACTGGCACAGGTTGCTCACATAGATGGTGGATGACTAATCCTTAGAAACATTCAAGGTCAGGATGGCAGGGCTCTGACCAACCTGGTATAGTGGAAGGCATCTCTACCCATGGCAAGGGGAGGGTAGAATGAGACGACCATTAAAGGTCCCTTTGAACCCAAACCACTCTGTGATTCAGTGATTCCAGAAGGAGCACAGAGAGTTTTACTGATATTAAAACTTTCTGAATGTTAGTATCATATTAAAAGGGCTGTGCTTTTATCAAAATACTTGCTCAGAAATGCAGACAAAACATTTTCCTTCACCCTATATCTGGTGCTGGCAGTGACACAGAAACAACAGAATAATTAAAATAAACAGCATAATTAGAGACTTCTTTTTTTTCATAAGGGCTTGCTCCCTAGGCATGATTCTAATACCACAAACAATCAGAAGAGCTGATACAGAGACAGATAACTGAGTCAAAACTTAGATGAATTTTGTTTCTGCTGCAGTTTGAGCGCTCCCACCCTCCACCAGCTGGTTTTATTACGCAGGTGGATGGAATGTGTTCTGCTCCATTTCCAAGGGAGCCACACAAGCCTAGCATAAATCAGTCAGCAAGTACCTTGAACCACACATATTAGGAATGTAAGCAACAGGAATTCCAAAATGAAGCATGTTTAGACAAAGAAGCAATTATGGCATGGAGAGGAAAGGAGTGTAAAAATTTCATCTGGAATCAGGGATGGAGCACAGTAGCTCAAGGAGGTGGAAAGTCTGATTCTTTATTTATATAGGCTCATAAATGGGGTGATTTTAATCCCCTGCATATGATATAGCAATATCTATTAGAAGTGAATATCACAGACTGATTCCCAAAGAGGATTTAGGAGACTGGTCTTATAATATCCACAAAGTATAGTGAGCCAGATTCAGGTCTCAAGAGTCTGCCCAGGTGTGCTTTTATGGACACTGGAGTCATGCAGAATGGGGGCAAATGATACATAAATGTCACAGATTTGCACTACAGACATAGGAGGGGTGAACAGAGCAGCTCATGCTGCTGCATGCTGCAAGCTTGACCATAAAAATGCATTCCCAGTGGGTCAGCACCTGTTTAGATAAATGGTTTACTTGAAATACACAATGCAGGAGAGCTCGCTCATTTATCCATATGGCACAAACACGAATTGCCAGCTGTGGCCAGTCGTCCAATATGTTCTCTCTCCATCTATGACATATGAAACCATATGGAATCATCTATCCATTAGGAAGAGATCATTTTCAGACAGGAAGGTTTTCTGACACAATTATTAGCTGTGGCGTTCTTGACCAGGAACAGGTTGAAATAGGCAGGAAACAAAAAGAGGCTTATGTTGTCTTAAAGGGTCATGTGAAGAATTCTCTGTTTTTAAATCATCTTTAAAGCTCCTTTTTTTTTTTTTTTAAGAGTGCCTTTTATCTCTCAGCTTAATGTCATTCTGCTGCATGAGACACCTTTCTCTTCAACCATTTCTGCAGCGAGTGGTCGTGGCTTAGGAGGTTACTGGTTTCCTTGGAGCTTGGGTTTGACTGGGGCCAGCAGGCAGGTATGTGACTTGCTGGAAACAGCCTCTTTTAAGAATAACTGCTGAACACCCTGTTCAGCAAATTAGTGGTCCCAGAACTGCGACTCAAATGTACTTCCTTCCCAAGTGCCCTTGTCTACACAATGCAGACTTTGCTCTGAACTAATGCTAAACACTGTATATCAGCATAAAATCAAAGGAAAACAGTGTCAAAACAGAGTCACTGGCTGAATTCAATAATATCTTTATTGAGACAGAAAATCCTATTAAGGCAGTTTGCCTGTTCTGAATCTGGAATAACTCAATTACTCTTGATTTGCACCAATGCAAATGAGATGAGAATCTGCCCCCAGAACACTTGCAAGCTATGCTCATTGACATGATCAGAAGTACAGTGTTCCCTATAATCAGCCTTGGTTTACCTCTAATGGATATAAGCAGAGACAAGAGCCTCAGGCGTTTCAGGCTGTGGAGTGAATAGCTGATCCCTGTCTGCCTGTACAGTATGCAGATTATGTATGGAGAATCAGAGAAGCTTATTTTGGAAATTAAGCAGCCCTAAAATGAGTCTGAAATCCAGAGACATTTCTTAACAGCAGCACTTACAGATAGAGGACCTCTCCTCCCATATGCATTGTATCTCACCCAATCCAGCAGAAACCTTGTGAGTTAAATCAGCATGCAATGAAAATAAGCTCTGACCTGCGGTACAGCCCAGACTATCCACAGAAGAGAAAGACAGCATAATTACTACTAACTTTAAAACTAAATTGGAAGTAAGAAGTTCTTTGATCTAGCACCCTGGTGCTCAAAACAAGGTTTGGGCTCTTACATCCAGAGATTACAGATAGACCAGTCCACAGACAGTTCAAAACTCAGTTGTGCCAAGTGCAGACTGAACAGATAATGCCAAACACAAGTAAAATTTTGTAAAATGATTGGTTACTGTCTTCTGCTCAACACACTAGGGGCCCATATCCAGTCCTTTTCTTCCCCTTCCTGTCTTGTAGGAGTTAAGGATATAGATTTTTTAAAACTATTTGGATCTGGGTAACAAGTTTTGTGCTGTCCTGCTAACAGTGTCATATCACGTATGCTGAAAAAGAGAGCTAGACAGCTGTTGTAACACCACAGGCCACAGTTAGGGAAGTAAATGGGAAGCCAGGATGAAGACAAAATATATATATCGTTGTAATCTATCTATCTGATAGTTATCAGAACACAGTAAGAAACACCAACCAAGAACCTCTGCAAGCAGTCTAGAAGCTACTCACACCATAACAAGGCAATTTAATGTGCAGTAAGCGAAGATTTGAGTCAACTTTTTCCTATCTAGATGGCCATATGCAGAAGGTGATCACAACAAACACAGTAAGTGCGAATTCATATAAAACACTTCAGAGTATTTTAGGCGCCTATTTACAAGCAACACAAAGCACCTAAAATCAGGAACCTAAACATTCTGCTAGTTAATGAAGACATTTCCAGATAAAGTAACATTTAAAATTAGTATTTAACTAATAGATAACATGGATAACATAGTAATTGTCCACTTTGCCGACAAAACAAGGAGGCAATGACTCAGTCTTGCTTAGAGGCAGCACTAACTGGGAAGCAGGATACATGGATTTGTTTCCCATCTATATGGAACGAGCTGCACACATTAATATTTCCAGGGACATTAGCCTGGAAGTCCTTTTCTGACACTCTAGTTCAGCTAATAAAGGATGCTGTTGACCATCCACTAGTCACAAGCAGCTGCTCCAGCACTTCTCTTTTTTTCTCCCATGACCAGGGACACTTTTCTGATGAATCTGATGCTTATGAGATGTTTCTGAATAACTTTTCTTCTTTCCCAATCTACAATAATACTGAGCAGCACTGGCATATTGGCATCTCAGGAGGTTTCTAGTATTCCAGCAGTTCAGCTTGAAGGTTGCGATCCCAGTTCTTTTTGCAATCACTTACTTATTTTTGTGACATCATGACAATTGTTCTCTCACTGATGATTTGCCGTTCTTTTGTCCTTTAACTGCTTATACTTGGCATGTCTTCATCATGCATACCTGACATATTTTAAAACACCACATGCAAGCATCTCACCAGAGGAGCAGTTTAGCTCAATGCCATGTCATGCCATGCCTTAGTAGTTCAACCCATTGTTTTCCCATGTTTAAATCTATACCAGCAATTTTCTCACTCATATTTGTCACTCACTGCCAGCTACCAAGTCAACACATCACTTCAGCTCTGACATGTATATCTCTACTTTAGGCTAAAATTTGAATCAAAATGCTTCTTAAATCTACTAGTGTATTGGTGAGGACTGTGGAGATCACAATCAATCAGGAAGTGATAAAACAAGATAATTAATATGCTTTGATGCATTTTTATGTACAGACAGGGTGTTTACAACATACAGATCCATATAAATATTCTACATAGCCACCAGTAGTCTATAAAGTGGCATTTGCTGCTTTTATAACTGTATTTGACCAAAACATCCTAAAAATTCAGCAATATTTAGAGGCTGCTGTTCCAATCTAGCATATTTGCTGAGAATTTATAGAATTATATGCTTTGTTCATTCTTTTTCTGATTCTACACCCACTACAAAAGAGCACTATGCCATTGGTGCCAACCTGAAAGAGTATTCTGAGAACATAGATAGTTAACAAAATTTATCTCAAGCACAAAGCTTTGTGGATATATAAACCATTAACAAAGCCTACATGCTGCACAGCCCATGCTACCCATCTTGAGTGCAAAAAAGTTATCTCTTCTACAAAAAAGTTACCTTCCCACCTGTAGGAGCAACAAGCTCCTGAGCTGCCCATCCGCTGATTTCAGAGCCATTGAACTAAAATCTGGAGAGTCATCAGAAGTTGTCTGCTTTAGTATTTGTCACACTTAGCATTTAAAAAAATCTTCCAAGTACATTTATTCTCACAATTTTTTGAACATCTCTGGTCACAAGTCAAAGCCAACTTCCCAAATGTGGCAGAAACTGTATCAATCTGTAACAGGACCTGAATTTTTTCTTATATCTGTTTTATTTAGTGATTGGAAAGAAGATGCCCAAGACACTCTACAATGTGGATCAGTATGGAAGTGTTACTTCAGACTGCAAAACTAAAGATTCCAGCCAGCTACTCTTTGAGAAGCCCCTGGCACATTTACTCCCCAGAGCTGCAAACAACAAACCAGACGTTTAGACAGGTGAGGTCTAGCTAGAATTACCCCTGCTTTTCATTAACTTCAGTAGAGATGTATTGACACTGACACGAAATTAGTGTGAAGAGTAGTTTGTCTCTTACTGTAAAAGGCAAATGCCATCCAAATTCAGGGATGATATCTGCATCTAGTTCATTGCCACCATTCAACAGAATTATGACCCATCTATGCCTTCTATTCCTTTCCCACTTGTCTACCGAGATGTGATGCCTTCTGGGACAGGGCTTGTCTTACATGCGTTTAGCTGTGGACTGCTGTTGCCTGAAACTACAGTAGCATCCAACTGCTGTGGCTGTATTCAAATACAAATACTCAAAACAACAGCAAAATATCTACACCTACATAATATCTTTTCTGTGTGGGAAAGAGAATAAGCTGCAAAAGTCAAAGTCAGGTCTGCTGTGATGCAGTACTATGTTTTGTAACAGTACAGTTATTTTAGTAGAATATTTATATTCTCAGCAGACACAGTTACACTGCTAAAAAATTCCAGTCTATGCTGCAGCAGAATCTCTCACAATGCTGCTGCAATCCTGGCTGGTACCTGTGGATTTTACTGCAATGAAAATAATGAATAATAAAAAGTAATAATTGAATGTGAACTGCATGCACTGGGTTGTCATGGGTAGGCAACACAAACAACTTGCAGAAATTCTTCCTGCTCCTCTGTATTCTGCTCTTGGTGACAAGCTCTTTGTCAACTTTTCCTTCACTGTTAGCAATGAAAATGTGCATGTGTGGCAGCCAGTAACTCAAGCTTCCCATGGGGACAGTTAATTCTCTGCTCCTTCGTCCTGTGCTTATTTCCCTCAGTCACTTTCCCCCTATGGATCCAGTAACAGAGCAGAAAACGTGCCGGAAAGAGAATGAGAGCAATAATTAACCACAAGGAATGAAGGAATGGGACTGCTTAGAAAGCACAAGAAGCAATGGCATGTCAAACAGCAAAACATCACTGCTTAATGGTTTAAACAAGGAACATGAAAGCTCTTGCTCTTTCCTTTCCAATGACACAGGAGTCTCCCTATCCACAGAAATATCTCTCTGTTAAAGGATAACATTAAACAATCCAATCTTTAATAAGCCACTGGAAACCCAGAGGCACAAGACAGACCGCCTTTGTTTATCACAGACCTTATATGCTCAGAGGTCTTCAGATGAATGAGGTGCCAGACAGCAGTCTGGGGGGACTGGGGGTATTAACTCAACACCCTCCATCAGCTTCACAAAACCATCCCTCCATGCACTCAGACCCCATCCTGCCTTTCCCACACTGGCTGAGGATAATGAGGAAATTACTCCAAAATTGTAAAAGGCCTAAAATAAATTTGCTTCTATTTGAAAGGCAGGTTTTATGCCATATATTTATACTTCATGCCACATATTCACAGGATCCACATCCAGAGAAAAAAAAAAATCTTAGCTATTATGAGTTCAATGGCAAAACTCCAAAGGAGTTACTCACTTGCCTAAGTAGGGGCTTCTAGTTCTGATTGAGATCTCCTGGGGTATCCCACAGCTTGTTGCTCATCTCATGTCCACCTTTTAGAACACCTTGTGGCATTTCATATAGCACTGAATGCCTGCGTGAGGTACCTGAGCTCTTCAGTCTATTCCAGGCTACAGTTTCACCCCAAGGCTAGCTTGTGATGAGATAGCAGAGTTTGCAGAAAGTTTCCTTTTCTTGCTCGGATCACATTGGCAATTAGTCCTTGGAGAACAAAACACTGCAAAGGCAGGATGAAAGCATGTGAACAGCACAGAGCTCATTTCCTCTCTGGCTGGTACAAGGAGCAGATAGAGCCTTTAAACAGCAAGCGCCAGAAGAAAAACTCTTAGGTCTGGATGTCAGGTCTTAAATTTTTTTCTTATTTGTAGGCTGAAAATCCAAAACTGCAACCTGTTAAATATGGATTTGCCTAACGCCTCATATAAAGCTCACTGAGTTGTGCTCTAATGCCGGTTCCACACCTGCGTGACGGTGCTGCCTTCCACATTTGCAGCACTGGGGCACCAGCTCTACCTAATTTAATTGTAAGCATTAGATCAAGCTGCAAAGGCACTTTCAAGAACTAGGATGTTTGAAGATCCATCCAAATCCTTGATCAAGACAAAGCAACCCCAAGCTACCTGTTTGATGTTTCTCTTTCAACACCAAACTAACACGTATGGGAAAAAAATGAGGCTTGTGCACTTTTCATGAAAGCTGGGCAGGCAGGTTTTGCTAAGAACTTTTTTCATATCCAGCTCCAAGTGCAGCCACCTGGGAGCCACTTGACTCCCAAGCTTGGTGGAAGTCATGGCAACTTCCCAAGCACCTCATATGCTTGTTCTAAGAAAACAGAGCCAGTTTTTATCTTTATCTTTAAAAGTGAAGCAACACAGAGCTCTGTCCCATTAGCTACACAGAACAGATAAGTTCAAAAGCACTTTGGCAGGGAACATGTATCTGACACCCTCCCTATACATGATGCCTCTCCAAATAGGTTCCTACACTAAACCACAGCCTATGATAACTTGGTAAAACAAAAGGGGATTTGTGAAGGTATGTGGCAAAAATGGGCTGGCTGATAAGACATGTTATGCCTAGGAAACTCCTTCGAGCTTACAGTTCATCTAGTTGGATGATCCCATATGCAAAAATGGGATCTAAAAAGGTGGTGAAGCCTTATCTAAACAGGTAAGCAAATCCCTGCACAAAGTATGAGCCCTCTCTGGAAGTTGTGATGGAGAATCAAATGCATGTGGGCTGAGTGAGAATTCCTCATTTGCACCAGGACAGCAGTGTATAACAGCCTCCTTTGCTCTGCCTCACTCCTCACACTTGCAGAATAAAGACTCACAAAACCTTTAAAGATGCCAGCATGGTGTTTACATCTTGCTACAAGGAGCAGTGAGCACCAGGATTTTGATCAAGAAAATCTTCTTCAGAGTAAAATAATCACATGAAGGAGGAGAGAGAAAACAAGCTGACTGCAGATGTGATAGACAAAGATACTATGGTTTTTCTTGAACTTATGGAGTTAATTTTTGAGAAATTGCAGAATTTCCAAGCCTTTAAGAAAATCCCCAGTACAGGATGATCACACATGATCAGTTTGTCCAACTTTGTGTTCTCCCTTTCTTACAAACCCCTTTGATGATTTTCTAGGCAAACAAAGCTGAGCATTTTTTAATAGGGGGCATCATGGCCAGGGAAGGGTTACAACAGATGCCCCACATTCGAAGTGCTTCTCAAAGCCTCTGCATGCATACAAACAAGAGATGCTGCTGAGCTTCTCTTCACGTTAAAAAAGATAAAATCAGGTCACTTAAGAGAGAGAGAAGAAAGAATGAGACAAAAACAGAGCTCAGAAGTCACCACTAAGGGAACATCATGTACACATAAGAGTAAAGCAAAAGGAAAAGTAAAATTCTTGCAGACTCCAGTTCTTGCATGAATTCTCTCTGTTGCTCTGAGAATGACTGGGGATTTTTTCTAGCCTTTCTTTCCCCACCTACAAAACGGGGACAGCACTTACATAACCACTTTGCAAAGTGCATAGGAGGATTAGCTGGCTGTCATCTGTCATATGAGCAGACCTATGAAAGTGCGAAGGAGTATTTTTAATAAATACCTCATTACCTTGTTATATTTTTGACTTCAATTCTTCCCAGGAAGGTCAATTGCATTTTTTTTCTGCCATCCTTCCAAAAATGTGCAGACCCCTTAACCATCTCAACCCTGATGAGCCATCTTTACCTAAAATGACTTGCATGCAACATGATGTGCTTCTCTTGGTCAGTCACGTATGCAAGTCACAGTGAGTAGCACATTAAACAATAACAGATTGATTTGTCTTTTAATAATCTGACCTTGTTTGATCTGGACAGACAATGGTGTTTTACATCCTGTCATGCTGCAAACATGACAGGCTACAGATCCTTGTTATGCTGCTGTGAATATTGAGTGACTCAAGTGAAGGATTCAGAATTCCACCACAGAAACAGAAATCAAAACAACTGTAAATAATGTGGGGTATTTAAATAACTTGGAAGTGGCTGCAGCCTCACTCTTCAGGTTTTAACCTGCACAAGCCCATGAGATTTTGTGCTCTTTGCAGCTAAGGACTGGGGCAAATTTCTTTTCCATCATATGCAAAGCCTATTTCATTTGTTCTAATCAAGTTGACCTGGATTCACTTGGCTTCCTCCAAGCAAAATTCACTGTACTGCTCAGGAAAAAGGAAAAACAAAACCCTCACAATATCTGTCAGATGTAGTGACCCTCAGCTAAAAAAAAAAAAAATTATCAGCATATTATTGTATTTCTTTAGCAGATTTGCTTTTGTCTCCTAAAAGCCTCTGGGACACAAAGCCAGCACTAACTTTCCTCCCCATCACAATGCTCAGTGATAACATTAGCTTGACCCACTTGAGTGCTGCAATGAGTTATGGTAATAAAGGACTGAAGGCAAGTTGACTCTCCTGATTCTCCACAATGCAAGTCTCAATGCATATGAGAAGACTTGTTTGTTTTTTATCATTTTGAGGGCTTACCACTTAGCAAGAAGCACTTTCTAGGGAGTGGGAAGCTGCCATATGACCCACGTAAAGATGGTAATTAGTAATTTAGACTGGTTTTTTTGCACATTACACAAAAGAATGACTATAAAAGGACTGGAATAACAGTGGAGGCTACTTACACTGTTATTCTGTCCTTGGCAAACTTGCAGTGCTGAAGGGCAAGTCTGATGACCATGATACTTGGGCTATGTTAGAGAAGTGCAAAACGACAGTCTCAGAAGGTAAGCAGGAAAATGGAAAAGGATTCAGTCTAACCCTTCTCCTATTTTTTCCATGGAATTTTCCTAATGGTGGCTTTCACAAGAAATTACAGCACAACTTCCGTTTCTACTTTGTCATGTTAACTCCATAGCAAAACAGACTGCAGCCCCTGGCAGACTTTGCTCACACCAGAATGCAGTTCTCGGCCCTCTTCACTTCCTTCAGTCATCAACTCACTACTCTAGATGAATGGATCCACTTCTATTCCTCTTAAAATTTCTGTTACTCCTGAATGGAAGCCTCACTCACCTTCCTTCATCAGGCTTTGACAAACGATCTTCCCTCCTCTCTTGAGTATGAGAGATACAGAAACAGAAGTAACCGTTTGCTTCCATACCCTTGTGAACCATCTAATTCCAAGCCCCCTGCTATGGGCAGAGACACCTTCCAATAGACCAGGTTGCTCAGGCACCCATCCAACCTGCCCAAGGATGGGGCAGCCACAACTTCTTTGGGCAACCTGTGCTGGTGCTTCGCCACTCTCGCAGGAAAGAGTTGCTTCTCAATATCTAATGTAGAGCATCCTTGCCAATAGTTCCTCTCCAGCTCTCTTGCAGCCCTTTTAGGGACTTGAAGCTGCTCTAAGGTCTTCTGGAGCCTTCCCTTCTCCGAGCTGAACAACTCCAGCTCTCTCAGCCTGTCTCTATAACAGAGGTGCTTCAGTCCTCTGAGCATTTTCACAGCCTCCTTTGGACCTGGCCCAACAGGTCCTTCTCTCTCTTATGCTGGGGACCTCAGAACTCGATGCAGTACTCCAGGTGGGGAGCTTGGGCATTAACCAGAACTAGTCTTGTTGTCAAATCTGATTAGGCTTGAATATAAATGGTTGCAAATATGCTGCTTTGAGGAAATGAAGATGCAGCCAGATAGATCCATCCTCCTGAAGTCTAGAGAGATATTTCTCTGATACGAGATGAAGAGAAAAATGGCACAGAAGACAAGTGACTTTGGACCCATTTTAAAGAGGCTTCCTCATTCACTCATAAAACATTCTGACCATTTGCTTCAGGGATGGTCAGAACTGGATGTGTCTTCCAGGGCTAAGGAAGGGATGGTCTCCATCCACTGCTTACTTGTAATTGGAGGGTTCACTTCATGCTGGCATTTCATTAGGCAAAATGGAGGGACGAGAAGACCATCATATTGATTAAATTCATTACCAATCCATTGCTAGTAAGCTTCATTGCTAATGATGACTTTTTTTAACCCACATCAGAAGGCAGTTTGTGCCAACAGAGCATTATAATGAGAACAGGACAGCTACATTTCCCAGATCACAGTTTTGCATACCAAGCTGGTAGAAGGGAAAGATACCTTCATGAGTTGGGAACTCTATCAAGCAGGATGGGACTGCTCTATCAATTACACGCTGGACATGAGTTACACTAATCTCCATCACTAGAGACTCATTAATTAGACATTTAAGAGCAGGCACATAAATAAAATACCTCCAGATTGCAGACAGATTACATGCATGCATTAAGTTCTGTTATAGATACACTTTCTTCACGATTCATGCTACATGGACACTGGCAAGATTTTAAAATTTAATACCCCGTGCTGGTAAGCCTAGAAAGCACTTCCCAAATAATCTACTGCCCACACTGATCTGAGTTAAGGACAGCCTATAAATGGTCCACCAGGCAATTGACTTGGATTGTCACTGCTTGTGATTTTTTTGTCTTTTCTTGCCATTCTTCCAAGATGATATGAAACAATAACTGCATTCCAGGAAAAAGAAAAAAAGACAAGAACAATCTTAACTTGATACTTAGTTGAGAAACAAGAGTAATTCTTCCAATAGATTAAAAGAACACCATTAAGCAGTTTAAGAATACATTTTGTGAATGCAATAATACTAACAATTTACATCACTGCTGGACCCTTCCTTTCAGAAAATCCTGAAGATCTGTGCAAATTAGAATTTGTGGGGAAGTGTCATACAGCAATCTGAGTTACATGAGCAACTCTGTGTGAACACTTAGCAGCAGGACAGTGAATATTATGAAAAAGGCCTGGTTAATGTTTTCTGTGAGTCAAAACCACCCACTGTCTCAAAATTAATTCAATGTTTTAATGTATATGTGATAGATGAAATATTCAGTTTGTCCAATGAAGCAATTTTCAGTTCTTCAGCAGATCAAAAATCACTGCGCTTTATAAATTTTTGTAGATTTTCCAAATCTTTACAACTTAGTCCATTTTCTTCAAAAATTCAGTTTCAGTTGTGATCCTCAACTATATAACCAATAAATAAAAAAGCAGCAACCAAATCTGGTGGTATATGGTCACCAGGTCTATAAGTTGGTTATTCTTTATAAACAAAATTATTTCAAACTTTTCTTGCAAAGAAAGTCTCAGACTATAAATTTTCTCTAGGTTATTTGTAATATTATTTTTCAAAAAAAGTTTAAAAACTCTACAAGAATTGAGGCATTTTAATTGACCTGAAGTACATGCATTTGTTTTGGTTTTTTTCCCTTGAGCAGTGATTTGTAAATCTGCTTTAGCTCCACTTGACACAATATTTCTGCCCTCTGTTTTTTGGAATCTTAGGTGAATCCCAACCTTATTTCACAGCTGTACTGCTTCATTCCTACTTGCTTCAGGCTGACGAGAGCATGCCTGAGCAGAGCCTGAGCTCTCCCTGAACACTTCTTGGTATGTACATGTGGAACATGAGACGTGGATTATTACCAAATAACACAACTTTAGCTGTAGGAAAGAGACAGGCATGGAGGAAATTGTGACTCAGAGGAATACTCTGTAGTACTTCTTGGCTTCTTCAGAGCTGCTGTAACTGACTCATGGTGTGCAGCCCTTGCTAAAGGCTGTGCACTACACTGAGTGATGCTTTCACACTTGGTGAATGTCAGTACAATTCCACTGAGTCAGAGAGTCAGTGGGGGATGATGACTTGCATCTAGCTTTTCCCCCCATACTCATCACTGGTCAGGCTGCACCTTGAATCCTGTGTTGTTTTGGGTCCCTCACTACAAGAAAGACATGGAGGTACTGAAGGAAGTCCAGAAAAGAGCAACAGGGCTGATGAAAATTCTGGAGCACAAATGTGATAAGAAGCAGATGAAGGAGCCTGGGAGTGTTCAGGGGAAAAGGAGGCTCAGGGTGACCTCCTCACTCAACTGTTGTAGTATTAACTACAACTACCTGAAAGGAGGTTTTAGACAGGGGGAGGTTGGTCTCTTCTCCCAGACAACAAGCAATAGGATGAGAGGAAATAATCTCCAGTTGCACCAGGGGAAGTTTAGATTGCTTATTAGGAAAATTATTTTGACCAAAAGTGTTGTAAAGCACTGGAACAGGCTACCCAAGGAAGTGGTGGAGTCACCATCCCTGGAGATAATTTAAAGATGTGTAAATGTGGCACTTGGGTATATGGTTTAATGGTGGACTTGGCAGTGCTATGTCAATAGAGGGACTTGATGACCATAAAGGTCTTTTCCAATCTGAACAATTCTGTGATTCTAAGATGGAGTATGCTCCAGACTCTCTCTATTCCAGGTGAATGCAAGTCTTGTCCCAGGTATCACATCAACCCTCTTACACTCTTGGGGCCAGGGGCTGAGATCCAGCTGACTCGCCAGCTGCTGACATTGTCTGGCTGTTGGTGTTACATGGTTTTGGTTTTGACCACTCCTGCTGGAACTCACCAAAACAAATCAGCTCTGGAGAAGGTAGGAAAGAGGATGTGAGCTTCTTGGTTTTGTCCTTTAGGCTATAGATACTTGTCCTTTAGGTGATAATTAAGTCTCTAGAAGTCTTTTTTCTCTACGTCTTTGGTTTTGGTTTCTGGGTTTTTTGTTTTGTTTTGTTTTTTTTAAAACAGCATAAACACAGCTGTAGGGATCCCAAACAAGCCACCTACTTCCAAGGGAAATTTCCCTAAGCATGCAATTCTCAGTTTCTTCCTTTTTTGTGGTCATATTTATATATTTATTTTTTATTTACCTTTTTTAAAATGTATATCCTATGGAAGCTGTGCCACTGACCTACTTTTTAAAATGCATTTTAGAAATCCCTAATTCCTTAGATGTTTTAATAACAGCATTTATATTGCAAAGGGTAGTCTGAGCGGGTACCAGACCAAGGCAAGCATTTACCATAGTGTGTGTGTAAAACAAAAAACCAAAACAAAACCAAACAAAAGACCTTTATAAAAAATAGATTTTGTCAGGCTTGTGAATAATGCAAACAGTGAGCTGAATTGTGTCGAAACATAAACCAAGCAATTCTTTTTAGTGATGCAAATCTTCTGTAGCCAGTCTGAAGTCTCAGTCACAAAGGTTTTTCTGCAATATTAAAGAGTAGACCTTCCTTTCACTGCAGAGTGATAAAGAGGCACTAAGCCCTGCTCGGTTGTTAGTCACAAGTCATTTTAATGTGGGTCTGTAACACTGTGAAAGGTGACCTGCAAAAGGCAAGTGGCAGGCCGTAATTCAGTGCCTCAGAAGGTAACACCGGGATCTACTAGCTGATAATTGACTTTCCTGTTATACACTTATCATCTGTAACACTTTTAGACCCTCAGTGGATCCTTGCTAGCAGTGTCTGTGTGCGATGCGGATGGAGTGGTAAACTGTTCAGAGCATGGGAATGACTCTCCCAGTCTATCTGAAAACAGCAGCAACAAACACATTGCTGCCAACCCAGCTCCAATTGCCAGTCACAGGCCACCAATTTTTTAGTACTTTTTTAATATGATACAAACATTACCAGGCCTCGAAATTGACTGGGATCCTGTTATAGAAGTACAGGGTTAGATTACCGCTATCCTAAAGAATTTATAATCTGACCAGCAAAGGGCTTGAAGAGCATTTGAGAAACACCATGGCATTTGTGCCCTGTTCTCAAACACCTCCCTAAGTGCTGACACGTGGCTACTGTCAGAGACAGACAGGAGACAAGGTGGGCTTTTGATGTGCCTGATGTGAGCTTAAGGGCAGCAAGACAAAATCCATGTATTAAGGCCTCAAGTGATTTAGCCAGAGCCAGGTCAAGAGGCAAGCAGTGCAGAGCCCTGGGGTTGCAACCCCAGGACTGCTACAGTTCATCCAGACAGGTATCTTCCTCCTCCCCCTCCTCCCATCTCTGCCGATCCTCAGAGAGTCTCCTAAGACTTGTGTGCACTTTCTTTAAGAAGGAATTTCTTCCAGACTGAGGCAGGAGTACTGACAAAGACAGTGCCTGGGCTGCTGGCACTGCTGCTCCTCCACATCTGACATTTCAGAGAGGCAGGACTAGCTGCAGAAGCCAGCCTGGTTAGCAGGGATAATGAGGCTAACAAAGTGTACCTGCTCAGAGCAAGCAGGGATGTGTTCACAGATGTATTTCTGTTACATCTCGCTTGTGGAGTTTGATATTCACCTCGGTGGGATGAGACAGCCTTTAAGGCAGCACTGCTGATAGCAGCACAGTCTGCTGGCTGCTTCTCAATACATGCAGAGGTTTAAGCAGGGAAGGAGAAGCACCAGAGTAGGCTGAGAAGACAAAATACAGCTGGGAATTTCTGTACTGCTCCCTTCTAGCTTGGAGAAAGGTACCACCAGTGGAGGAACATGAGCCAGTGGCATTACTCAGTTTAAGAAATGCAAGAACAGACAAAGTCTTGGCTTTATGCTCCATTGCTGCCGTGATGAAAGATGTCCCACCTGTGATTCCTCATTTGCACTGTAATCCTCACCTGCCTTAGTGTGTACATTTTGGATACAGACTTTAAAGTTGTGATGGTATCAGGTTTTCAATAGAGTTTCCCCAGCCATACCTCACAGGAAAATTGTCTCTGGTTTATTTTGTAAATCTGATACACGATCTCTTCCTAAGGCAACTAGATGTGTTGTCTTTTGGAGGGTAGAAAGGGAAAGAGAAAAGAAAAGAATTGGGAAGATTTAGCAAAATCTACGTTCAAAAACGCTAAACTGCAGTAAGTATATAGACCCATTTTTTTCCTCATTCCTCTTTGGTTGCTTTAACTGACTCTTACCTGGTAACTCATTTGAGATGTTGAATATGTGATGAATCCAAGAGCATTAAGTTTTGTTATACTAATTTGCTATTATGAAGCTGAATTTCACCAAAGCAAGCTCGTGGCTCTAAAAAAAAGTCTTCAGCCAGGCTCAATTCTGAACCACAAAATTATAAGTTAACAGTCATGTCTTCTGTAAAACAGGGAAAATATGTCTGTAAAATACACATGAATGTAAAAACTCACTTTTGGGGGACAGTTCAACTTGACCATCAGAATGTAGTTTAGAAGGACTGCACAGGAATGCCTGTACACAAAGGAGAAAACAAATTGAAAAGTATATAGAAGTGGGCTGCGATCTTTTATTTAACTCCATCATATGTGTTTTCTTTGTGTTAGGTACTCCTAAATGCTTGAAGAACTGCAGCTGTTTGAAATCCTGATACCAAACTGAAAAACATCCTGCCACCTTGAAGGTAATAATCAATATTGAGCCCCTTTACCATGAAGTAGCAGCTCTCAAGGTCAGTCTTGCACTGTCAGTGTGGAGCCAGGATGCATGTCGCAGTGCAAGTCTTTTACTTCCCTTTTTCCTCATGTATCTAGAGCAAAATATGTATGAGCTATGTGATTTTCTTTTTGCCAATCAAACTGGATACCACAGTCCTGAAACTCAACAACTTTCTTCCTTGATCTCTTCCCCCCTGAAAATTACTTGTCCCCCTTTATGTTTGTCTTCTTGTCCCTTTTCTTTTAAACTCAGAAATTCCCCCATTCAAAACACAGCATTTAGTAGCATTTCTGCCTGAACTCTTCAGGTTTTCTAAGAGTTCAGGTTCAATCCATCAGTTGGAAGGATATTTCTGACTCCTGAAGACTTCTGACTTCTGCAGTCCAAAATTAGGAGGATAAACTTTTACTTGCAGAATCCAAAGTAGAGCCAGATTTGTATTGTCTACTGTATATACCTACCTCAATCTTTTCAAGCATTGATATGTTTTTGTATTGACAAATGGCAAACTAAGTCAGGATTTCCAAAGACAAGTTCCTCAATAAATCATTAAGAAGAGGAGTCATTAAACCTAATCTGGACTTTCTTATGAGAGCTAGAGCTAACTGGGAAAAAACAAGACAACTGATTGGCTTTCAGATATTTTTTGTCCTGTTCACTTGTAGTCCAAAAAATAATTCACAGGACGCTTAAATGACATTACAGTATGCAACTTGTTAAACCAATATCTGTTTAACTGAAATGTATTTCTCGGTAGGGTTGGTTGTTGGGGATTTTTTTAATTTTGGTTTTTTCTTTTTGTTTATTTTTTTTCTGTTTGTTTGGTTTGGTTTGGGTTTTTTAGGGTTTTTTTAGGTTTCTTTGAATTATTTTTTCTCCCTAAAGGAAAAAAACTTATTCTTTAGAGAGAATGTCATTTGCAGCAAGGAAACAGTTACAATTTGTCTGGTTTCATGTGTCTTTCACCTTCTATGCTACGTTGTGTGAGAAGGTCTGTTCTGTTTAGGGGAACCAAACTGTGACAATCATTTTGTTCTGGGACACAATGCTCCTGTCTGGTGCTTTTGAAGATCTGGTGGCCTAAATTCAAG
Source organism: Irena cyanogastra (assembly GCA_013397155.1). NCBI lineage: Eukaryota > Metazoa > Chordata > Aves > Passeriformes > Irenidae > Irena > Irena cyanogastra. Next base: position 883,063 of record VWZV01010744.1, on the reverse strand, counting down.
CACATCTGAAGGACATTCCTGGTTGCACGAGTGAAAAAGCCATTTTATTTCTAACTGGACTTTTTAATAAAATATGGATATTGAGTAGGGACTTCTAATGTCAACAGACGGCACTGAACACAGGGTATTTCATTCTCTAATGCATGTAGGCATAGATTTATATAAATACATATTCACACATATAGAATAAAATGCATAGAAAGTTTTATATATAAAATGTACAAGCTGCTGCATGTACAAGCAGTTGTCAATATACAGAAATATGCTCAAACGGAAATATGTATTTATGTGTGTATATATAAAGCATGATTTGATGTCATTCATCTACACTACCAAGACCTGTTGCCATGATCTGGTTAAAACACCTAAAACCACTTTCGTCACTAGCATTAAAAAACAGCATAGGAGTTAATGCTAAATGAACAGTCAAAATTTCTTGCCAGTAAAACCATAAATCTTCATAAACCAGGCCTGTAGGTACAGCTATGCCACAAAATCTGTCCCTGTGTAGACCAGGTTTATGCTCTCAAAGGAAAAACAAGCCCTATGAATGTCTCTAAATTTCTTTTAGGTGCAAGTGTAATTCTTTCCCTACTACACGAGGAGTGACATAGGAATAATGCAGTCACAGCTTTCCAGAGCTACTTGAGGTTGTATGTAACCAATTCCTTTTTACTTCAACCACCTTTAAAATTTCAGTTCTAGAATTCTATCTTGTATTCCCAAAGCACCATGAATTTATGATAAAGTTAATCAGCCTTGTATCTCAGGATAAATCATGCACCCCAGGAAAGGCGTTTCAAGACCTTTGGAAGTGTAGCAAAAAACCCCGCAGGTTAAGAAGTGTTGTGCCTTAGTAGGAACACTTCCCGCCCTTGTCCAGGATGGCTTCAGCTATCAAGAGGTGAAGATCACTAGGAAAATGCTCTAAGTCTTTGAACAACTCTCTTCAGCTCTCAGAGAAGAGGACATTTACATGTTGTCCATGGTACTCAAAGTTATGTAGTGCCCTTGACTACAGTGCTCAGGTTCTCCTGCAACCTGCACAGAAGAGAAAGGAAAAGTAGAGACTTAAAGTACTTTGCCCAAGGTCACTCTACAGGTTGAGGCTCAAAATTAGAGTGTTGAACTACATGTGCTGGACCTTGGAGAATACCAGCATTCAAATTTCACTGAAGAAGCCTCTGGCTAAGCAAGAGAATACAAGAACAGATCTCAGCCTGGCCAATGTACAGCAGCTGAATTCAAAGATGCAGCTAAGCTTTGAGACTTCCCTACCGGTTAATGCACGATTAACGGATCATCAGTGAATGCTTTGTCAAAATTTTCATTAATCCTGAAATTAATTTCCAGTTTGATTTCAATTCCACTTTGCTGAGAATGTACTCATTTTTGAGGCATTTAAACATATCCTGATTTCCACTGAAGACACTGAGAGAAAAGCTTATTAGCTACTTTTTAATTTGGAGCAATAAACCTCTTAAAGTTCTCAACAAAGTTTAGCATTTCTTGGTGGTTTGTTGCTTAAAGCAGGGATCATCACTCACAAAAAACCACACAAGTGTAACCAAGCCTTAAAGAGAATGGGTTTATCTAGAATCCTCTATTTTACAAGCACTGATACCACAAAAATCTACTGATTTTTACATCACTGAGATCTCTAACATCCCACATAGCCTTCCTTTCTCTTGTGACGGGGACCACAAAGAATATGTCCCTAAATGAACAAGGAACAAAGAAAAGTGGGTTCCTGTAAGGTCTTCTGCCTTGCTCAGGCAGCCTCAATGTATCTGTGCCTACTTCTGAGGTCACTTGCTAGTCTGCAATCCTACTCAGGCTCCCGAGACAACTCACTCTCTACCACAAAGCCCTTTCTGACTTGCTCCCATCCTTTATACAACAGAATTCATTTTCCCATTTGGTATTTTATTTTGATGTTCCAGGCATAAAAAAGCAAATGGTTCCCTCAAGCCATTTTCTCTCTGTGAAACTGTGAAATAGCTTTGCAATTTTGGAGCAGTTTAAAATGCATTGTTATATTGAGAAAGAAGAAGGGAGGAGGGGGAAGCTTCTTTTCTGACTCTGAGCACTGAATGCTATAGGAAAAACGGATTGAAATTCTTCAAATAAGGATTTCATAGCTTCTGCAGCTACCAAGGTGGATGGCTCCCTATTTGCATACTGCCATCTATATAAAAGAAATGAGACTCAACGGTTTTATTATAATTACATAGCTCGGGTTTTAGTATTAATAAGCCTATTGTTATCACCACTGCCTTTCAAAAAAACCTCCACATTTCTGTCATACAAACTGAAATATTGCAATTTATTTGTAAGGCACGTACTAAAAAAGTAAATCCTTTCCAAAGATTCTTCTTGGTTTCTTGCTCAGCACTGAACTAGTTTGCTGGAGATTATCACCAACGACTGTGTTTGATCACTGTGTTTCTCAATATTCCCTTCCTTGCTGAGTGCTTTATTTAAAATTCACAGCAGAAGGGAGATGCATACTTTAAAGATGGTATCAGTGCCATTTTCCATGGGACTTCAGGCAGTTCCTAGGTGCCTGTGTTGATGTTCTATTAAAATGGAGCATCCTTCATTGAGTCACAAAAAAAGGTGACTGATAATTAAGGTGAAAATGCTGCTCTCCTGTCTACGTGGCAGAACTCTTATCAGGCATGTGAACTCTTATCAGGTGCCTTCTTATCTCTCCTACTGTGCATCCTCTGCTGGAATCCCACACCAAACTCCCATGACATCAATGGAAGCCCTACCCTTAGTGATGTGAAAACACAATACCAGCTGCAGTTGCCAGAGTGTGGCTCTCCAAGCACACTGTGGCCGGGACATGGTACACAGAAAGGAAATTTAAAAGGAAAAAATCATTGTTTTTTGAGGCTCATACAATATATGACAGCATACTACTACATATATGTATATATACTGTTCATATATAGCAAAGCTGTTCATTTGGTGTCACAGCCAGACAGAGAAGTTAAGCCTCAGAGCTGAAATGCTTCAGCTCCAAATATTCACAGGGACACATTCTGGTGAGGTAAAATAAGTTTTTTTCTTCCAGAGTAGAAAATTTTAAAGCAGACCGTGTCTCAGTTTCAGAGATCTTTTTGCATAGGAAAACAGAGTCATAACTTTTTCAAGCAGATAATACAAGGGAGCTTTGTGGAGAAGATCACAGTCAGAAAAGCAAGGGTTTATCTAAGCTAAATCTCTGCATGCCAGTCACTTCAGCTTCAGAAATATCAGCAGGTCGTATTTGCCATCGCATGGCTGATCTCAATCCATTTCTTACGGACACAGTGATAGAAGTGGGTTTTCGGGGACAGGTTGGAGAAGGACAGATATTTGAGGTATTTGAGGGAGGAGGGCAGAGGCTTTGAGCACCACAAGAGGTTTGAACATAAGATGATGTGAAAAAGAGCTGTCAAAAGACATGAAAGGTGGATGAAGGAGAATGGGAAAGAGATTTTTTACAGCCAAAAAGCACTAAAGAAAAATTTCTAGGTTTTTCTTCTCTGCCTAGAGCAGGCAGAGAAGACAGAGAAATTATACAGCAGGGAAGGGGTTACTGCAATCAAAAAAAAGAGATAGGGAAGCTTCATGGCAACTTTCCTAAAATTATCAAGCTTACAATAAACTAATTCTGAGCAACGCTGCCTGATGCTTTGCTTGAACAAATTACCACTGAGATTTACTCCTCTCCATAAAAACAGTTCTAGCTCATTCTTCACCTACCATGAAAAAGACCTCAAGTCTAGATTTATCATGTCCCTGCTTACTTGTCAGCTTGCATTATCCTGACAGAATACAAAAAACTTGAACATACCCCCTCTAGTAAAGAATTCACAAGACTCCCAGTGTGGGAAGGATTAAGCATCCTAATAGCCAAACCAAACAATTTCTTAGGGGGTTCATATAAAGTCTGTCAAACATGTTCCATAGCTCTGAGAAGAAAAACAAATGCAAATGTAAATCACCTCTAGGAAAGGCAAATTCTTCTAAGTGTCCAAATGCACTAAATCAATCTCTGTATTTTCATTTGGGCAGAGTCCACAAGCTTTCACCAGTTAAAGAACCACAAGATAAGAGAGTGGATGATTTGGCATGTTTGTATCAGAAGTTCCCAAGGCAGTTTACTAAACTGAAGGTACTTTAATAGACTTCAACTTAGCTGAAAGAACTTGAGCAAGGAAGGAAAAAAATAGGATTAAGATTTGGACAACTGCTGAAGAAACTCCATCTTCTGCATCTTCCATAATCACATTTCGAGAATTTTGTTTTTGACTTAACACGTAAACACTTGGACCCAAAGTGTCATCCAGTATAATACACAGTTATTAGCTATGTCCACTGGAAGACTTAGCCAAAATGAACACCAGATACAGACACTTAACTGCAAGTTCGTTTGGAAGAATCTGGAGCCATTGGCTCTCTTAAGAAGCAGCAGGTGTGGCCATCTGAATTACTGAAGAAATTGTACCCAAAGGCTAAAGAAGACCTTATTCTTTGTCATGTTCTAAGACACTCTTAAAGCAACAAATTTCCCTCAGTATCAAAGAAAAAAAGGTAAGCACTGGAAAAGTCCTTGATAAAGAGTTCCTGTTTCAGTTTCAACTTCAAAGTCTGTTCCTTCATTATGGGGTTAACCTGTATTACAAAGAAATACCGATGGTACTAAGTGAAATATGTCTGCTAACAAAGAAACCATCAAAGGAAGAGACAGCAAAATTTATTGTCCAAAAGCAGAAGCTAATTAAATTCAGACTAAAATTTTTAAAACTCATAGAACAGCGAGAATAGTTATAAACTTGCAAAAAGCTCCAGCAGTGACCAATATACCGTATTTTGGCATTGATTGAGAAATTCTCAGCCACACAAATACTTAATATGTTGCAACTCAGAAATGACACTGCTCAGGGAAGTGCTGCAGTCCTTGTGATGAAATAGATGCCAGTGGTGTTGCTATTCTGGTTTTCTTGACTATGAGTCCTTTAACTTGTTCAAGTCTATGATGCAGGGAGCTCCTGTTCACTCTCACTATTTGTTAGACCTTGAGACAACATTTATGTGTCTGCTCCCTTCCTTCTCTTAACCTGCCTCAGACTGACGACTTTTCTGGGGACACTGTGTCTGTGTATGAGTCCACAACTCAGAGATGTGCTCCTGTGTGGAACAAAGCACCACTATAATTCCAGTGGAATCCATTGGTAACACCGTTTTGTTTTCCTGTTCCTCTTCTCAGATGTATCTCTCAGCAACTTCCCCTGTGTTAGTTAATGCAGCAAATGAGATTACACTATCTGCTGCTGTGGAAATGCTCAGACGGTATGCTGCCCATGTTCTCCATGTCACTCTCCACCATCCTCATTCTTGAGAACTTAAAGCTTTCAAAACCTCTAGTCAACATGGACTGATCTATTACTAATCTCTGACAAATCCTTTGTTAATCCTTCCTCACTTGTGGCCCAATAAGTGGCTACTGAAGCCAAAGGGAATTTGACTCAAAAATACATGAATTTATGACCACGATGCACAGACAGTGTTTGAATATGGAGTAAAAATAGATTTGATTCATGCCAAACAGAATTCCAGAGAAATGGGGACACCGGGATGCTTGTTGTCTTCTAGAGGATTAATGGGTCTCATATTATATTGTAAGAATGACAAAGCTGGCCCTCAATTACACCGTATTTTTTGTTAGAGAGCAGTAAAAATTCTATGAGGACTTATAATTTGGTAAGTTTAATTCCCTTTTCTTCACTGTTTTCCTCCATTTTTGGATAGTGTTTCCTGGTATAAACTTTTAAAAGTCATCCTCACTCTTTTTTTCAGATTCTAAGATTTATTTGTTGCTATTTTTTATTCCACATCCTCCAGTAGCTGCCAGGAAAAGCAATCTGCAATCAAGGTTTTCTTACTCTATATTCTGGACAGGCAAATATTTCAAGAAAATACTCAGCAAACAATATGTACTGTCTGGATCTGCAAAGATATTAAATAAACATAGGAAGAAAAAGGGTGAAAATGAGGGAGTGAGATCGCAAAATATGAAAATCATCTGGCACAATGAGCTTCAATTTACTTTTCCTTTTATTAATATGAAAAAATGTTATTAACAAGCATGAAAATCTCTGTGCTGTGATGGTTGTCCCATTGAAATCTGTAGTTTGTACCTTAAATTGGAAGAGCCAAAAGTCTGAGTGAAATTCCAAGTGTAAGGTGAAGGACAGACCTAATTTCTGTTGCATTAGAATTAATCATTTTCCAAAATGCAAACTGTATCTCTGGGACTAAAGGTTACAATAACTGTTGTTATTATTATTATTATTATTATTATTATTTTATACAGGGAGAAAATGCAAAGATTAAGTGATTTAGCCAGAGTTACAGAGGGAACTTGGTGGTGAATTCAATTTGAGCCTTATGCTCACTCTTGTTATTTATAATATGAGATTCTCTTTCTTAAAAAATTACCAGAGAAAATATACAAACAGCCAGTGGGGAATTACCCTAAACAACTAAAAGTCAGTCATGCTTGCCAAAACAATTGACATTCTACATTTCTCAGAGCAGAGGGACTCTTTTAGGCCTATGTGCTCACTTGCTAAGTTGTACACTTTGTAAGACACAAATAAAGATTTACTCTAATGTGCTGTGGTGGTTCTCACCCAGGGGTTTTTGCTTCAACAAAATAAAATTTCATATGAATCACTGAACAAGTAATTAAATGTGACTGCGAATATATCCTTGTGGTGTGCTTGAGTGTTATCTTCATTTTCTGAGGAAACTGAGGAATAGAAAAATCAAATGTTAACCCCTATTCAAGCAAAAAAAAAAAGTGATTTTCAAATCTAGAAACAAAACCTATTTAATTATTTTCCTTTAGCTTTGTGTCCTGGACTATTTTTCAGTAGGAGGTATGACTGTTGTATGTTGGACAAAAGAGTCCTAAACAAAAGGACCAACGGTAGTACTTCTGTCTTGACTGAAAGTCAAATAGTCCCACATCGAAATTCTATGGAAGTGTGATTTGGTTTCTATAGAAATTATGCTATCTACTATTTTAAAAAAGAAATCCATAATACAGGACCTTTTAAAACATCACATAAGATTCTATAAAAGAGTTCTTACTCTATTTATTCAAGAAAAGAATTTAGTATGAACTACAGAAATCACAGCAGTAAAAGCAAGTAACATCCTATTAAATTCAACTGAAATTTCCTAGATGTGATGGATTGCCAAAAATTAAGGAGACCTTTTTCCTAATCTCTTCCATGAGAAGGGATCCAGACATGAAATCTCTCTTCCCTGTTGAATTAGCAATGAATTAGCATTAAGGCTACCAAAGCCCTTTTCTGCCCTTCCCTATACCTCCGGGTTTGCTTCATGGAAATGGCACCTTGTTCTTGCCTCCTTACGTAGTAATGATCAGTCTTGACAAGGGTTTTCAAGGCAAGGGGAGCAGTCATGGCTACAGGCAAAATCACAGCTTCTGAACTTCATGCTTGTCAATAGCTGTTTTAGTTTGCATTGCCATACTAATGTGCCTTACATATATTCCCCAGGGCTCTCCACACCATCACATTGCTGTTGTCTTATTCATCAATACAGTCAAAACAGATCCAGATGCTGTCAATTAAGGTCAAGACGGGCTTCTTCCAGATCTTTGGAGTAAAAAGACCTTGATCCCATCTTATAAAAGAAGGAAATATTTTGTAATCATTTAATAAATAACTACTGAGGTTACACAACTTTACCACAGTGGCCCCAATAATTAACCTTAACTGCTATACTGAGATTTATCCTTTATGCCATCCTCTCTACTCTCCCCATCCATTTCTCCTGGAGTGTTTTTGTTGATTGGCACCCACACCACTGCACTGTCTGCAGGCCATGCTGTGCGAGATGACATCTGAGGGGATAGGAAATGACAGTCTGTCCTTCATCCCAAATGGAAGAAAAATCAAGTGAAGGACTGGAGTGTGAAAGGTTTGGGGAAGGATGGTCTCTGCTTATTTTCAGCATGGATCAAGATGGAGGTGCAGCAAGCTGGAGCCCCATCATCATTTCCTGCATTTAAAACTCTGCCACTGGAAACATTTCTGCAGGTGCTCACACAATTCAGCTCACTGGTTCTTAGCCTTCTTTCTTATTTTTTTTTTTAATTTTTGAAAATTCCATCCTAAAGCAGTGCACCCACTTGGAACTAGATTTTAAAACAAACTTGATATCCCTTAAGCTTGAACACATGTGCTACTATACACCAACAAATACAGGCCAAATATTCCCTCTGCTCTTTAACTCCTTTGAAAGCCTTGGGATGAGTTCACACTGCAAAGCAATGACTTTCAACATGATGGCCAGTGTGTTTCTATTTAGGCGCTGACGTGAGATTGATTCAAGAGTCAAGGAGAGCTGAATGCTTCAAAATATAGCTCCAGGGAAGCACCATTTTTTATTAAGTCCTTGGCTTTTCTACTAAGATTAGTGACAAAGCAGACACCTGGCATGTGCAGGGGTTTCTGCACTGTGCAGATCTGATGGCATTGCCCAGAAAAGTTGTCTGCTCAGAGCTTGTCTTGTGCATTCTGCCTAAGGAAGCTTGCTTTGTGAGCAATCCCTCCTTGCTCCCATTGTCTCAGCTATCACCACCATATTCATTCCTAGGAAAATCAAATATGCCACTGCTGTTGTAAAAATTCAGCTTTATCAACAATTTCAGAAGTAGAGTTTGAAGAGTTCTGTGTCAAAGCACAGCGAACCCATTTGTGGTGCCCTAATTGCTACATGTACATATGTAACAGAGATATTGGCTCTTATTTTAACACTAGTTCTCTTCTGCAAAAAACACAAAGTGTCAGAGAAGTAAGGCAGCTGCCCACGCAGCCAGAGACACAGCAATAGTCTAAAGACTTGAATAAAAGTGGCAGCAATAAGAAAGTAAAATATAGCCTCTGTTTCTCCTGCAAGCCTAGTTTGATAAAATCTGTTGTCATTCAGTATACAGACAAATTACAAAGAAGACATGCTGAGCATGCAAAATTGGCAGACTTCTCTGAGGAGCAACAGGGATTGCGGACCTCCAAAAGCTTTTCCTTGTTCTCTTTTCAGAAGGGAAGACCTGTGCTGCCCTTCTTTTTCCTCTGCTGCTCTGCAATCACCTAACTTTCTATTGAAAAGCTGTCCCCTTCTAGATATACGTTTCTTGAAAAAGCACAAGAGAAGTACTTGCTCAAAATTTTTCCTGAAACTCTGACTTCCTTGGAGCTGTTTCTCTGCCACAAACTTACCTTGGTGGGGATTTTGGATCATAAAAAGAAGACTGGCAGTCATCAAGCTGAAAGTTTCCTCACCTGGAAAGATAAGCTACCGATTTGTTTTTACTTGGTGACAAACTCTTGCCAAGTATTGATGCATGAGAAATATTAATGTCCATCCCTCTTTATGTCATGTACTTGGACATACCACATTTACAAAGCAGCCTCAGCTTCCTAAAGCACTCCGGCCTACCGCAAGCAAGAAGCATACAGAAAAAAAATCCAAACAGCTATCAAAGCTGCATCTTGTGCAGGAAGTGCACACCACACTGTGAACCAGGGGAACGGCAACATCTGGAACTGCCTCATGACCAAAAACCATCTGAAAGCCAACTCATGCAGATGTGTTTCGCCCCAAGGAGGCTTACAATGCTCATCCCTAACCTACAGAAATGCAACATGTTCTAGAAAAATAAATGGAGTAAAAATATGTATTTGATTTAGGATGAACAGGGGGAGAAGGAAGAAGAATGTGAAACTTTCCACTGGCTTATTAAACTTTCCTTTTCAAAGTTGTTTCTGCTCAAGCAAGAGACTTGCCAGCATAGCTAAGCTGATAATTTCAGAGCCAAATATGCTCAGTGCCAGTGTCATCAAGAAGGATAGAATATAGAGCTGCTTCTTATTTATGTGCTTGTTCTGATGAAATACAGACGTTTATCTTTGTGGAACTAGTAAAACAATTGCATCATTTTCCACTGCAAATTGAATCAATGTACCCAGTGGCTGCTGAGCTGGGAACAGAGCTAGAAACTGTATGTTCTGCTACGCAGCTGCTCTGATGGCAGGATCCACTTTGCATTCATGTGAATTGCCTTCACCTTCCCTGTCCATTCCCAAGCCTTTTTTAGAAAACCCACACATAAAACAAAAGCAAGAAAAACCCAAAATAAAACAAAACAAAAAAACCCAAACCAAAACAAAACAAAAACCCAAAAAACCCAACCAGCCAGAAAAAAAAATCCAAACAGAAACAAAATAACCAAAGATAAACCCCAAAAACGTAGCTTTTGTTCTGTTTTGTTTTGTTTTCTCCACAAACCCTCCCCTTGTGAGCCTGAGCGCTGTAATACTGGCAGTCCTTTGTCCAAGTTTGAATTGCTGGAGAGACTACCCTGCATCCATGCAAAATACAGATCTCTCATGGAATTCCCACCAATGCTTAGAGATACTTGCCTCTGAGACTTTTGCTCAGGTCATCTCTCCTTACAGAGCATCACACAGTGCTTCATTCTCTTGTCAGACCTCACACAGAGCAAGTAATTCAGAAAAAAAATCATAGCTGTTTAGTCAAACAGAGAGGGCATGGACACTTTCTTTCAGACCTCATGCTCCTTGGGCAAGTCTAAATTTCTGGAATCACCTATCCAAGTGTAATCACTGCTATAAACAAAAAGATTGCTCCAGAGACTATAATTTTGTGTGGAGAAGGAAGCAAGTGCTATGATACATATGGTAGATCTGCCAAAAAGCTGTATGAAAATGCAAAGAAGTACCTTACCAATATTGCTATGACATGATCATTATCTATTACTTATATCACTAATGTTCTTAGGGTCCCAGGTAGGACATGCAGGTGGATTTTAGTCACTTATATACTATCCTGCTTGGATTTTACATCACAGTTATCATTCCAAGGTGGAAAGCTCAAATAATGCTGGATTTCTACAAAGGTTGCAGATCTACCTTATAGTACCTGTGTCCCACCTGGTACATCTGCAAAGACAAGGTTCTCTTCCAGCGAGGAATCCTGACCCTGACAAATTACAATTCAAGACATAGGAATCATAAAAATCATAGAATCAGAGGAAGGCTTGTATCAGAAGAGAACTTACACGTCATCTATTTCCAACCCATCTGCCATGGGGAGGGGTACCGCCCTCTAGATCATGAACAGAGAGGAGAAGGCAGAGCACAAGAAAATGATGAAACCTTAGCACTGTGCTCCTGTCACAGCTGGCTGATGGCTGAGAGTTCTTCAGCTAAGGATGGCTTCTAAGTGTAACTCAGATAGGACAGTGGTGCAGTCATAATTGTATTAAGGGGCAAAGTCTCCTCCAAGTATGACTCAACAGAGAAAGAAAGCATGGAGGTGCTTGCTGCACTGCTACAAGCATATTTACAAATCAAGCAGAACACATAAATGCTGGGGATTTTATGTAGGTCTTTCAACTTCTATTTCTGTAACTCTAGGGCAAGAAAAAATAGTCCTGTGAAGAAACAGCAGAGGAGATTCTAAGTACAAAGGTAAACAGTACTCTAAAGACCTTGGAAATGCACTTATTTATGCTTTTACAGGTGATTTTAAAAATCTCCAGCTTCCCACAAGCTGTTTCATTCTTGAAATGGTTTTGTTTTGTTAATCTGTAGTTCTTCATTTCATTTATGCACATTCCAGTAGTGTCTAGAGACTCTAAACAGCATTAATGGTGCCTACCATACAAACCCAGATGACAGACAATGTTTACCCTGAAGGCGAATAGAAATAGGGAGAAGATGCATCTGTGGTATAGAATTGAGCAGAAAGGAAAAAGCTGTCATGAGAAAGGATCCAAAGGAAATCCAAGATTTGTGAAAGTGTGGTTGTTTATAGGGCCTCAGGGTTTAGCTGCTCCAGCTGAGATGCTTCCAAAGGGGATTGATAACGCAAAGTATTCATTGCCATGAAACAGGATTTGAGTCTGCCTCGAGTTAGTCTCTTCCAGCATCAGGAACTGAAGATCTTACACTTCTAAAGCAACCTCAGTTTAGATTTCCACAAATTAATCTTGATCCAGTGCTAATAGTGCTCAGTACCAGCTCTTAAGACTCCACTCTTGAATAGTTCACAGTCATGCTGCCTTCAGGTTTTTCTACTTATTATGAGAAAAACAACAAACACTGAACTCAAGTGAAAATAAGCTTTGAAAGATGTAACATTTTTGGGGGGAGATTTTATCTGTTACTAGCCCAAGAGATTAGCTTGGAGAAAATAAATAAGATTTTAGGCACATGCTCAGGCTTGAAGCAGAAAAATCCAATCTAAACCAAAACTGAAAATATTTAATCCAAATTTGTCATCCTACAACTCTTTGGCAGAAAACTTGGTGCAAGATTTTATACTCCCAGGCATTCAATCCTGCTGGATCCCCACTATTCTCACTGAGTTGGGGCAGTACCACCATCTGAATCACTGAAATTTAAATAAGTGTATTAAATTATGCTGATTTAAAAGTGTTATTTCCTTTCTTCAAATCTGAGTTGTTTGACTGTAAGATCAGACTCTGCTAAAGAAGCAAAGAGATGGGGTAAGAATTTTTAAGTGGCTTTAATGCCAAAATTATTACACATTTAAGTTTAATTAATGTGTTAATTAGAAAATCTGAGAGAAAAAAACACTGCTAGTGGTGTTGGAGCAGAGGGAGCTTCTGTTCAAAAGAGATGGTTTGTCTCGATGGAAGAGAAACAGCCATTCACTTAGGTATCCAAGGCACTAGTTTAAGTATTGTATTGCACTTCATTGAAAACATTCCTACTGTTCAGTTGTGTCCTGTATCAAAATATCCTTCACAAGACAGTTCCAGGTCATTCACCAGCTCATCAGCAGGGTTTTGCTACTCACTTCTGCATATGGGTAACAGCATGAAACCCACGCTGTCTGCCAAACAGCCCATATATCAGAGTTTACCACGCCATGCTGCTACTGCTTTTCCTCCCCCCGTAGAATGCCACAGGCTACAGACAGATGAAACGGGAAATACTATAGCCTTTCAAAGGACCAGTGTAACTTTTAGAGGGAAATTATCTTTTGATTGCACAACAGAGATTCCCAAACACAGCTGATATTAGGAAACACCCATGTAACACTACTTTCAATAAAGAGGCACAACAAAACGTGGTTCTTAAGACAAAAGAATGAAACCTGGCAACCTTGCATGGCTGCTTGGCAAAGACTACAAGTGATCTAAAGTGGCTGGTTAAATGCTAGAATTATAATGGGAATTGGAAATGGAAAAGTCTGGAAACACTCTAACTTCAGAGGTTGAGACCCATTTTCTGTTTCTCCTGGCTGGTGTGTAACAAGACACAACTGCTTTCTGTGCCTGTTCTTCTGCATAAATACATGCCAAAGGTAGGAGCAGACAGCTGCTGAGAAATCCATCAAGGGCTGTTAAACACAAAGATACCACCTCTGGCTCAAGTAATCCCAGAACAGCAGATTGCTGGGAGGTGCTCCAGGGAATTGTACCATGTGTCTGTCTCCCACCCACATCTCCGTAGGACAGAGATCCGGTACCACGAACCGCAACTTCTGTCCTCACCCAGTACAGCTCTCTGTAAACTCTGCTGTTAAATAAGCACTTTGTAACATTTCATCCAACAGGCACTTTTGGAAACAGATGCTTCCCAAAGATGCTTGCATGAATGATTTGAGCCAATTAAATGGGCTTTCAGGAAAAGATACCTCCACATGCAGTGAAATTTACCCTTTGCAAGGGTTTACAGACAGGCTGCTGTCTCTCATACCACAATAAATCCCCATCAAACATGGTTAGACAGCCATAGGCTGTATTCCACTGAAAAATTCAGATCCTAAAACAAATCTTTTAAAGTGCAAAGGTATTTGGATGTCAGGAAGAGAAATCTCTTTCAGGTCAGTCTCTGCTAACAAGTTACTCATCTATTTTGCTATAAGGATTCAGGGCTCAGCTCTCATCTATAAGCCCACATTAATCAAGCATTTAGCCAAGTCCCTGTGGTCTGTTCAGAAAACTAAAGAAAATGCAAAAAATCTATATTATTTAGGTAACAGAACACTATTTCCTTTTCTTGCTCTTCTACATGTGAGAAAAAGCCTGAAAAGATTTTGCTTTCCAACCTGGCAGTGAAAAACTCCACATCTGAGCAAAAGTAAACATCAGAAAGTTTCATCTGAAGCAATGATCTTTTCATAAACTTTATCAGCAGGAAAAAGTAAGGAATTATAAAGGACCAGCATCTGTAACATGAAATACAGAAATATATGAAACATTTCATGTAACATGAAATACAAAAAAAATCACTTTAGATATTTCTAATACATGTATGTATGTATGTATGTAATAACATGTCAGAGCTACTCAGAAAATAAAATGATCGATGTATTAAGTTGAAAAGGAAGAACATTCTAAAGTAGTGGAAGAAAAAAACAGAAATACTATCAATGTACCATCACCTCTCAAAACAGTCATCATGTGACACTGCTTGTTGGTAGACTTGGTCAGATCAGTGGTCACAAAAGACAGAATTCTAGGATGTTCATAACCTGACAAGAGGCCTATTAGTGCTAGGCATCCCAAGCCTGTTGAGTTTAGCCCGGATTTGGGACAGCTATAGGATTTTTTATTGTCCAAATGCAGGTATCAGCACCTAAAATATCTGCCTCTTTAAGAATCTTTAGCTCTTACTGCTCTTTTAGAAAGCTGTGCAACCCTTTTGTCAAACTCAGTGACATTTTCAAAGTTGAATAGAATCAGAACAACAGATTTTGGAGTTTATAAAGCAACTGCCATATGGGAAAAGTTAAAAAAGAAACAGGCACACATATAAGACAGCATGAGAAATGATGGCTCTGCTTGGCCTGGGCAGTGTTTGTCCTCTCCTCAGAGGATTTTCAGCTACCTGAGCAATCAATCCAAGCACTAAATTTGCTGCTTCTTGTCTTTGTTAAAGAAAATCTACCAATAAATCCCCATAAGAGTTTGTGTAACCCAGATCAGTCAGTTATTTCTTTCTCCCTCAGCATTCATGGCTTAACCAGCTGGCTCTCACACTGCCCAGGCACAGACCTTGTTAGGCACCAGTGGCTGATGGAGACAGCCTCGTGCTGCATTTTGAGGAGGCCAACACACTGTAAAAGCTCCCAGAATATACTTTTTGTCTAAGTACAAATAAGCAGGAAAGCCCCAAAGTAATTTGTTTTCTTTTATGCTAAACAGGAAGATGTATGGGAAGAGGAGAACTGCTTATTAATCCCAACCAAACAGTAAACTCCAGCTGAGCAAACTCTGCCATTTGGTGGACTGAATTTCTTAATCAGGAAAACATATGGGGAGGCATTTTTCAGCAACTGCGACAGGAACATTTGCAAATGCTTTCCTATTGGTGTATACCAGAAAGACAGCACAGTTCGCATTAAAAAAAAATTGAATATTTTTGCTTTTTTTGCCTTGTACAAGCAAATTAATGTTAAGGGAACTCAACAGCTTCCCTGTAGTGTCGTGAGAGCAGAAGAACCAGTGAAGATGGCTCAATTACAAAAATAAGAATGTTGTATACAAGTCAAAAACTAAATGAAGCAAAACTAACCTATGCTTCTGTTCTGCTCATCCCAGGAATGTATGTCAAGAAAACAGCTTAGACTCTGGAATTTATTGTCAGGAAAAAGAGAGGAAAACATCATTCATTATCCCAAGAAATGGCAGAAGAAAAGTCTTGAAAGGAAACCTGCTGCATTTCCATAAAATTATAAAGTGGTTTGGGTTGGAAGGGACCTTTAAAGCTCAACTAGTCCAACTCCCCTGTAACAAGCAGGGACATCTTTATCAATTTTATCAACTAGATAAAGTTGCTCAAAACCCCTTCCAACCTGGCCTTAAACATTTCCAGGTACGGGACACCTCTCTGGGCAACCTGTCCAGTGTTTCACTATCGTCATTGCAATAAAATTCCTAATTTTATCTAATCTATTTATATCCTTTTTTTAGTTTAAAATCATTTCTGCTTGACCTATCACCACAGGCCCTGCTAAAAAGTCTGTCCTCAGGTTTTAGATAGCAGGTTTCTCTAGTTTCCTCCCTAGTGAAGCAAAAGAAGATATCCAAGAACAATGTTTGTGGACACTGCTGATGAATATACAATCTTTCAGAAGAACTTCATAACCCAAACCCTTGAATGTTTCTGATCATGTGTACGATCAGCACTATGGGCATCAGCTCCTGCCTGGCATAAGAGGTTATGAGTAGATTGAGCAGATACTCTGTTGCCAGTGCATTTTTGCTAGAATTATTCCTCTGTGCTCTGTGTATCTTAAAATGATTCACAAAGGCCCCAGATTTTAAAGTCAGAGAAACAACTAAATCCCACAGTCCAATTAATACACTCAGAAACAATCTCCCTAATTTAGGTAGCAAGGTCAAATCAACTTAGTTGTCTGGCACATTAGACAGGTGGAGTGTATTTAAATACATATTCTTGCTGGAATGTAAAGTTGGTAGAGGGTCAGAAATTAAGTCTGAATTTTCATCATGATCTGGTCACTAGCTTGTTTTGTGTTGCATATCAATATTCAGCATTTCACTAAATTATGCATATTAAAAGAAAATTATGTGCAAACCTTTATTTAAAGAGATGAGTCACAGATATAAAGCAGCTTGCAAAGAGATACATAGAAATGGAGTGTTACTGCCTCAAGAAATTTCTGTGGTGAAGGGGCATGTGTCGTTAAACTATTCACAACCAGAAAACCTGGAGTTGAAGCTTAATCACTAACGAGATGTGCCATTAGCGGGGCAAGGGTAGCAGGCAGGTACCTAAAATCTGCAGAGAATACTGATTCTTGGATTTATATAGGATAAAACTTTACATGCAGTATAAATTACAATTCAAAATACAAATCTTAATTCATTCATAAGCTGCTTTGTAAAAGCAGCTGATTTACTAGCCTTTTTTTAACTCCACTGTGGGAAGCTGTGTGATCTGACCTTCCCACAACAATCTCAGTCTCTTTAGACTTCTGCTTACAGGTAGAAAAACACATTGTGTTGTAAGCAAGCCCCATCCTGCCTGCCTTTCACACAGTGCAGGATCAAGAGTAACCTCCTGCTGAGAAGAAACAGGCTGACCCCACTGTGAAAGAGAAATCAGTAAGGCCAGATGGATTCCCAACACCACATTGAGCACCACAGGCCAGAGGGAGCAGAATGACACCCAAAGAAGGGGGGCTTTGTGGATCTCACCATGGAATAACTGCAGGGAATTTTTCACCTTCTTGAGGCACTGTACCAACATCTGTTTGTCACCAAATTTAATACAGTGGCTCTTTGGTCATGACTGAATTAGGTGGCCCCATCAGGAATCAGTGTGAAAGTAGTGAAAGGAGTAGCTGGCAGTCAAGGGAGGTGTTCCTCTACTCCACTCCAGTGAGAGCCATCCCAGAGTGCTGTGTCCAGCTCTGGGGTCCCTAACATAAGAAGGACATGGACCTGTTGGAGCAAGTCCAGAGGAGGCCACGAAGATGCTCAGAGGACTGAAGCACCTCTTCTATGAAGACAGTCTGAGAAAGTTGCAAGTGTTCAGCCTGGAAGAGCTCCAGCCTGCAAGAGAAGACTCCAGGGAGACCTTAGAGCACCTTCCAGCACCTAAGTGGGCTCCAAGTGAGCTGGAGAGGGATTTCTGAAAAAGGCATGTAGTGATGGGACAAGGGGAATGGTCTTAAACTAAAAAAGGAGAGATTTAAATTAGATATTAGAATGAATTTATTTCCTGTGAAGGTGATGAGGCATGAACACAGGTTGCCCAGAGCAGCTGTGGATGCCCCAATCCCGGCAATGCTCAAGGCCAGGTTAGGTGGGGCTCTGAGCAACTTGGTCTAGTGGAAGGTGTCTCTGCCCATGGCAGAAGCCTTGGAACTAGATGCTCTCTGATGCTCCTTCCAAGCCAAAGCATTATATGATTCTATATTACTCCAGCTTGAAAAATCACAGCTCAGCATCAACAGAGCAGCAAAGCTCTATTTTTTTTCACTTGCTACAAAAACTCACACCACCCTCCTAGAGGGGATTTCTGATCATTTTAAAGTATAGGTTTTAAAGGACATTATCCATCTCATTTCTGTTGCACTGTTCTGAAGACTACAAACTTTGTGGATTTTGACGAGATTCATCTCTCCTATCTTTAGACACCTAGAATGTACAACTTCACATCTGATATGATCCTTTGATGTTCACTTTAGAGCAAAGAAAGGTGCTTCTGGGGCGGAATTCCATCCCATCCCAAAGAAGGCATCTAAAACAGGTCAGAGAAATTGCACCTGAAGAGTGTCTATTTTGCCTCTCCATTGACTGAAGGAGTTGAGCTCACATGCAAAAAAATACACTGGAATGTCTGAAGCTGGAGGAGGTAAATCCCACCCTAGAATATCTCTCCCAAGAGCTGTCAAAGCTCTTCACTGAAACTCTTTGAGGCAAGGAGTTATTTAGACTGCAAAGCTTTAGGGGGTCTTTTACTGTAGGCTTGAAAAGTTATTGACATATTGGAAACTCAGTTTCAAGGAAAGTCTTTGCACACTGTAGTGGTACTACCTGGTGGGAGTTCCACACAATTCCTGCTTAAATGAAAAAGGAATATGATCTGTTGCTTGTTGCTAAACATGGTCCCACTCTCCAATATACAAAATCCCATCACTAATGAGTTGGATTCTCATCTAAATTACCCTAATGCAATGAGAAAGGGCACCACCAAAATTCAATTATAGCCAATTATATTGGTTTAAATCTGAGATAAAGCAAAGTCAGAATAAGGTCTAGTCTGTTCCACATTGATTTCTAAGTTTTCCCCATGTTCAGCTCTCAAAATAGCTCAAATATCGATGACATGCAGGAGTGAAGTTCTACAAAATGTCATTTTGATATTCATTTAATTATGCTAATTGTGACTTGTTACCCTCTACCTCTTATTTGTACATTTAAAATATATTCAATTCCCCTCTAGCAAAATTCTCTTGCCAAAAGAGATCTAATCATTGTTGTTAGCTTATACTCAAAACCTCATCCCAGAAAAAGATAAATAAAAAGGTAAATGTAGAGAGAGAATTTAATAAAACTTAAGTGCATACAAATACTTAAACATTCAAAATACTTTTAGTAAAAAATTCTGTCTTTTTTGTTTGAAGAGTTTCTGTACTTTTAGTGGGATTGAACTTTTTTGCCTCAGAACAAAAGCTTCCAAAGCATTTTAAAAGTTAAGAAAAACTAAATAAATTTATAAGAATGGTTGAAGTTGTTTTTGCACGTGCAGCTGCATTGCCTAGAGTGAATCACCACATTTCCTTGCTCTTCCATGATGCAACTCCATAAGAGCACTTCCAAGCTCTCTGGTTCTGCATTTCAATCCCTACACCGGGGTTTCTTGGTGTACAATCAGAAGAGCAACCCTGAGCACAGCCTGTTTCTCAGCCCACCCACCTTCCCAATGTGTCTCTGAGGATTTTTGTAGAGACAGGACCACTGGACTGTGCTGATGCAGCACCCTCTGTGTTAGTCAAACACAGTAGTTGTGGGGTGATAAGTCTTCCACACATCATGGGAAGCATAGAACCAGGTGTGACAGCAGCTTCACAATACCTGTCATGGCAAGGTAGAAACTAGAGATGTTCTGTTCCCTCATATTAATACATGACTTTTTCTATCCAGATGGCATATTACCACAGTGTTCCACATGGGAGGATGGTCACATGCCCTGAAGATGTCAGAGGAAAAAAATCTACAGCAGAAAATGAAGCAAACTTCTATACTTCAGAGTCCCAAGCTCAACAAAAGGTACCTGTGCATGTGTGGGCATGAACATACACACCAATACCTAAAAAAGGCATGGGAAAATTGTATTTTCAAGAATATAAAAAAATTCTAATTTTTATATCAGTTTCTAATCATCCAAAGTCCTAAATATTGCACAGAGAAGACACATATTTAGAAATTCTGACTCAAAAGTGACCAAGCTCTGTGAAAGACACCTGTCGATTTCACAATGGTTACAGATCAAGCTTACCATACTACAATGCAATTTGTCTCATTAGAGGATGTTTACATTTAATTAGGTAACTGTACTTTTTATAATGTATTAGTTCTCCCTGTTCTTGTCATTAATATATTTGTTTACAGTAGCAGCAAATGCTTTAATAATAAGAAAATGCTGCATACAAGTTTATTAGAATTCTCTTCCTTAAGCAAAACTAAACCAAACCCAACAAAGTGATTTCAAAGCCACTAATTACACATGCTGTTTTTCACGAGAGGCATTTCCAAATGCAATGTTTCTAACGACTTTGTTCTACTGCTGTGACTTACGTTCACAGATTCTGTGGGGTCTAAATGAAGCAGAAGGATTAACTGCATACAGATGCCTTCCTATTTCTGCTTGCCACAAAAACACTTTTGTGTTTTTTTAAAAAACAAAGCCAATAAAAGGATTTTGCATTATACTCAGAAAGTTAAATACAACCTGTAAGAAGTAATTACAGGCACAAAACATATGGAAATGCCACCTCTTGTTTTGGTTATATTTGCACATAATGTATGCAGAGCAAGTCATGATTAGCAGACAGGAAGCACGGTCTGTGATTATGCAGGATTTGGTAATTGAATCCACCAAGGATAATGATGCTGACCTTACCATTCAAAAATAAACTAGGCATTCAAGTTTTAAGTGGTTTGCATTAATTCTAATTGTATAGACATGTCTACCCAGACTGCTGCTGGGACGACCCGGAACAGGTAAGTAATGATTACATTACAGTGTTTTATTAACAGCAACTAAAGTAATGCTGCTTACAGCAACAGTGCTTGGACCATATAAAACCAAAATCTGAATACCTAGGAGCCATCATTTTCACTGAGGTACACACACCAATGCTGCACCAAGCACAACAAGTTGCCCAAGGGGCTCTGTGATTACAGAGTACTCCTTGGAAACCCACACAGAGGAAACTAGTAGCTAATTCATGAGAAATCTGCTTTCTTGCCTCTTCTATTACCCTTCAATCTCGCAAGGAACACAGAGTTCCAAAAATTAGAAATGCAATGGAATTAAATAAATAAATGAATTATCTATCCTGGAGACATGGTATGGTTTGAACTACCTATGAAACCACAAGGTTTTGGAGATTTTTTTTTCTTGAATTGGTACTTTTTAGCAGGGATATTAACTTGGTTCTACTTTTGTAGTTCAGGAACAGAAACTATGGAAACAGACTGGTGTCTTTCACATGGAGACAGACTGGTGTTTAAACACTGTTGTGTTAAATCTGATATCTTGCCTCCCTGCAAACTGACCTACTTCTCAGTTAGTCAAGTGAACCCACCCCCAAGTCCATCCGTGATGCTCTTCCCTAAGCCCTGAAGGCAAGTTTGCCTCAGTCCAAAGCCTGCAGCAGTTTTACTTACAGTACCACCAAGTCTATGTGTCCTAGCCTGCAGTGGGACAAATCTGCCAGAGAATGAAAAGCAAAGACCAGTGGCTTAGAGAAAGCTGCATGACCCTCCTATTCCCAGGGTCACAGCAAAAACATGTTGCTGATTGGAAGAAAAGTAAAGGCCATGGTCTCCTAGATGCTTTCTCTGTTGGAGATAAAATCTGTCTAGAGTAAGCTGGATTTTTTTCTGGAAAAAAGTTTAAGGATTTTTACATTTCTCCTAGATTTCTGATGTGTGTCAGCCTGTCAGATGTGGGATCCAGTCGCCTGCCTCAGGTCTGGAAATTGCAGACAATTCCATTTTTCTTGAACATATCAGCTCTGTGGTGCAGGCATGGAAGGTAAATATTTCCCTCTGGAAATGCCAGACTTACACATGCCCTATAATCTCTGGCAGCAGAAGTCATACCACTGATCCTTGCTACAAACCCCAGGAACACACAGGACTCACATGGGAAGCTTTCTGGTGTGTGCATTGGAAGTCCAAGGTGCTCAGGAAGCACTTGGCTTATTGCACATGCACTTTACAGCCACGTACAGACATTCCTGCCAGGACAATGGCAGGAAAACACACTGCACCTCAATTTATGTTTTCCTTTACCCCCTGATGCAAATAAAACTAAGCCGCTGATGGATTTCCACCTGGCCCTTAAAACTGATGACTGATGCCTGTAAGAATAGCTCAAAGACCCAGAACTGCAAACTCTAGGAATCTGACCTCAGTCACAATACATGTGATCCAGCTTTGCAGAAACATCCCTTCCAGTGTCCAACCACCTGATTACATCCTGTCTGCCAGGACACAGAGGTGGGAATGACTGTTCATTAGTGATTATAGAGGAAGAAGTTCCCAGCAATAGTAAGAAGCAGGGATGGCTGTTCTATGGCAGACTACTGACCTGAGCAGGAAGTGCTTAGAATCTAAATTACTGA
This sequence comes from Irena cyanogastra, assembly GCA_013397155.1. Taxonomy (NCBI): domain Eukaryota; kingdom Metazoa; phylum Chordata; class Aves; order Passeriformes; family Irenidae; genus Irena; species Irena cyanogastra. Next base: position 860,584 of record VWZV01010744.1, on the reverse strand, counting down.
AAAACAGATTAGAGGAATCAAAAAAAAGCCCTATAATTGCACTGGAATGAAGTTATGTGCTTACATTTTGCATGTGTAAAAATTGGCAATATGGAACGCACAGGCTTTCACCTCTGGGTAAACAGGCTTACTGCTTTATTCTGTTCAATGGACAAATAGGAAAATATTATGTAATCTTCACTTAGAGTGTATTTATGACTCAACAACAGTCTAAAAGTATGTCCAAAACCATTTTTTCAGCTCATCAGAATAACTGCAGGAGGGAACCATGATAGTCTGGGGTTTATAAGGTGATGTGAAGATCAAACCCATTCCAGGATCATTGTTTTATTAGTTACTTCCCACTCTCTGCTGCCTGAGATATGGATTGATGGTCTCAGTGCAAGACCAGGTGCTTACATATATCTATCATACACCTCCCATAGGGGTAATAAGCAAAGAAAGCATACAGATCATTTGCTTGTCCAGAAGAAAAAACATCTTGTATCTTTGAACACAAAAGTCAAGCCTTCAGTCTGGATAATGACCTTTAGGCCTCCCAGACAATGGAGGAGATCTTTATCGACTGCTCATTTCACTTTTACTCCATTTGCAAGCTCCTGGATACAAGTAGATTTAAGGACAACAACTCAACTCAAAGGCCCAAAGAGCTTGTGGAAATGTCTGGACACACAACGAGCTTTTCACAGACTGCATAATGCTGCCACTTCTCCTTGGCCCTACAGACTATGTTCTGATACCAAAGAAATTTAGTAGCAATACGGGAGGGACAGGAGCTTGAACCTTGGTGATAAAAGCAATGATAACAGCAGTGAGAGCTCAATGCTGAGATATTGAACTACCTCATTTTGTGCAGCTTTGGTAAAGAGATGTGGTAGTGTCAGTGGGACAGCTGTTCACATCCACCTTTGCACGGAAGAAGCCAAGTGGGCGCCATCAGCCCACATCACTTGCTATCAGCCTCAGTTTCTCTTTCATGAAAAAGGTCATTGGATCTTCTGTATCATCTCTAGCAACAGGAAAGAGACAAAAGGACCAGAATTAGAAATGTTCCTCTCTCTTTCCAAGACTTCCCTGTCTGCAGAAAGATAACCTAAAAGGAAATCTGAGTCATGACCTTTTCGCTTAGCGAAGCCCCCTGGGATCAGCGTTAGCTAAGGCAGCTTTGGTCTTTTCAAGGGTGACCAGCACCCAAAACAAGTGCTTGTGATATTCAAACCAGAAATGAAGGGAAATATCCACATGGAATCCCTTCCTGCTGCTGATGGGCAGCATGGTGCACACAGCATTGGATCAAGCTGATAATAGTCTGCTCCTGTTCACAGATGAAAGAAAATGAGTCTCAAATTACCAGAGCTGTCCTGGGCTTTGATACTATCATGCACACTGCTGCTATCCAGCTTCAAAGTCATAACAGGGGCAAGCACTGTGGCACCAAGGAGGGACAATGTGGTTTGTAAGAGCAGATGCAGGAAAAAAAAAAAAAAAGAAAAGAAAAAGAAAAAAAAAGCACACATCCTTTCTTATATTCACCATCCAGCACATTTAGTATCATGATTCTTGTTTTCTTATGGAATGAAATCACAAGGGGCCTAAAATATTCCTCAGGTTAATAAACAATCAACTCAGACACAAAAACTACAACTATTCCACCAGTTTAAACAGGAATGGGTTTTGGGCTGGAGAACTCGAGAGTGACTGATCACATTGTTTAATTTCAGCACTCCCTCTGGTTTGGGTCTGGTCCATAATAACAACCAATCTCTTAGACAAAGCCCAGGCATATTTTAGGAGACACATGAACCAGGCAAATACAGCCAGTAATAATGTGAGATGACAAAATGCACAGCAGACTACAGAGAGCTTGGCTTCACTTTCTTAGCAAATTACCTTGATACTTGTTTCTTCTAAACCACTTTTCCTGAGTGACACTATTGATACATTAAAGGATCAGAGCAAAGGACAGGGAACTGGGACCCACAACATTAATTATGGCTCTGACACTGGTTACTGAGGAGACTCTTGGCAAATCACAAATTTTCTGTGCCTTCTGAGTAAGAAGGCGATGACTGTAAATCCTTACTACATCAGGAAGGAGAGACCTAATTAATTAATGCTCAGAAAGTGCTTTGGAGACTAAGTGTGCAACTCTTGATGTCAGGAGAGCTAAATATTATTACTGAACTCAGATTCATACATATGGGCAAAGGTTCCCAGAAAGAGAAACATGAAGGGTGGGAAGCAAAGAATGCTCTTATAGAAAAATACTCAGTGTAATTTATTCTGAAGTTCTTTCCCAGAAGCCAAGTGATTCTTTTCCTCTAGGTACAAGGTTAAAAGGATTCCTGATAAACTCCCAGTATCTATCAAGGTTTAGGAATATAACATGAGCTGCAATCTTCTCCAAAGCAGCTCTCACTATTAGTAGGGGCATGCATATATTTAACCAATTATTGAGGTGTAGACATCACTATGAGGAGTTAGGGTTTTCTATCTCTGTGTCCTCTCAACAGCAGTCTTTGGTAAACAGCTAAAGAAACACTGCTAAATATGGGCAAAATACTCTAGCTCTGATCACTTCTTACTCTACTGCTTTCTATATGGTACAGTCAGAAACTGGGATTTCAGCTCAAATGTGATGGAAGTTAGGCCATAAAGGAAGGAAAAAGAGACGGTCCAAAGGGAGACCCACTTGAGGTTAGCGTGAAGTTCCAGCAGCCAAAGGCAAGGCTCTTGCCCAGAGCAAAAAGAATCCAACAGTGCTTTTACAAAATGCTTTATATGTCCCGGTCTTTCTGGAAAATTAGTTTTTTCAAAGATCTACCCTTCTTGAACAGGTCAATTTTTTCCCCAGTAGAAAAGGAGGCTGCAATGTGTTACTGCATAGGTGGTCACAGAAGAGAGCTCAGTTTGAGGAGCAGGATGAGCTAACATATGGAGAGCATGGATCTTTCACCCATGAAGCTAATCCAGACCTTACCACAGACTCTGACAAAAACACACATAGTTGCTATACACTGATACTCAGAGATTCATGAATTTTAAAGGACCTTCAAAATCACCATTATTTATTCCTGCATAATGGCTTTGAACTAGATCTTATCTTTAAAGAAGATATCCTATCGTGATTCTAAAATCCCTAGTTATTTGCAGGATTAAATACAATCCTTGAGAAACTGGTGCCTAATTTCAAGGTTGAGGTTGTCTAGGTTCAGGCTGCATCAAGATCCTCTCAGCTCATTTCATCAGATTGAAGAGCCATTTGCAATGTTTATTTTCTGAAAAAGTATATGTAAGAACCTAATCAGGCCTCTTTCTGCTTCTTTAACTCAAACTGTATTTATGGTATTCTGAAATCTTCCATTATGTGCACGATTCTCAATTGCTCATTCATTCTTGGGAATTTTGCCTGAATCGTCCCCAGTTTTTTAACATCCTTGTAAAAGCCATAGGCAATATTCTGATAACAGTGTCATCAGCACATATCACAAAGGTTATACAGTTAATTTTACTCAAGGTCCCCAAAACCTGTGTCACATATTTTTGGCATCAGTGTAGGACCCCAGCATATCTCTGAATCACTGACTCTAAAAATAGAATCAATCTGTGGTTTTTGTTCCCACACATTTGACTTTACTTTTGTTTCATACCCTGCTATCAAGCAATCCAGATTGTTCTGTATCACTGATCAGTCCTATTAATGATTTATCATTCCCTCAAAACGTGAAATCTGAAAATTTTATCAGTAATGGGTACATCTTCTTTCACATTATTCCTAGAATTATCAAATTCAGCAAATCAGATGTGCTTGACCCACTAGAAACAGCCCAGCTTAATGTGCCCATTCACAAACACATTTTAACACCTAATATTCATCTAGGTTTTAACATTTTAATAAGTTCTGGTTTCAGCTTCTGTCATTCTGGTTTCCTAATCAACATGCCATGCAGTACAGAGTCAAGTGTTATAGAAGTCTATTACATCAAAACTAGCACCTTTCTACACCAAACTGGTAATCTTCTAAAAAAGACATCAGGATTATTTGAAAAGAAATATAGTCTCTTCAGAAAACTACATTGATTGGCATTAATTGCATTACTCTCCTGTATGTCTGTACTATTTAAGAGCTGCATCAACCAAGCCATTTTTTTGCCTGGGATCAATGTTAATCTGACATGATTGTAATTACCTCTGTTGTTCCATTTACCCTTTTAGAACCATTGGTACAATGTTACATTTCCTTAAACTTTGTTAAGGATGCAGGTTTTTGTGCCCCCATTGACATCTTGAGGCCATGATGGAGATTGAGGCCTCTATGGGTGAAGTTCCCCTTACAATAATTATTACTTTGCATCTTCTCTGCTTGCAGAGTTTAAAGGGTAGCATTACACCCCAGCCTGAGAAAGTCTGTATGAGGAGAAGTTCAGGAGCATGTGAAACATCATGCAGTGAGAATGATGTTGATCTGATACCACCTCACATGCTATCCAAACACTTTTCCTGCAGGCATCTATGACTCACTGTGTCATCCTCTTTCCCACTTCCTGTACTGCAGTTTCTGGCAATATCATGAGCTACGAAATGGTTGTACGTGAAGTCACCAGTGAAGAGAAGCCTTCAGCCTTGCACTACTGGGCATGTGTTGCTTCTGAGGAAAGCTACTCAAGCCATTATTAGCCAAGGCAAGCTCCAGCACGGGAGAGGTTAGCTGGAGAGAAGCTAGATCTGATATAGCATAGAGGAGGCCTAAAACATGCTATTTCTGAGACCACACTGCTGGAAGGGCTTCTAAGAAGCCCTCTGATCAGCATGCAAAATGGCATTTGCAGTGAAGAATGAATTTAATTATTTAAAATCTTTTCTGTCACTACAAAGAGACTAAGATGCTACTACAGAGAAAAGGCTGAGGTGTAGACTATGATATCCCCATTGGAAGGAACCAGCTTTGGCAGTAAAGCAACGGGTTCCCTGTAGCATAAAGGGAAAATCTGGCTAAAAACAGTATTACCAAATCCAGCTGCATCAGACTCAGTTTTAAGACTGTGGCCAAGTTCAAGCTTGGCACTACTGCAATGCCTTACTTTAGTTCATCCAAAATTCACATCAGCATTTCTCCCACTCAGTGCACTGACCTGGAGAACTGTGGCTGTGCTGCATCTCTGGCAGACAGCAACTTGTTCAAGGTGATTCACAGTCACATAAAGCTGTGTTCCCAGACACAACAGTCAAGATGCTACCTTAAAACCTGCAGAAACAAGACCATTTTCACAGCTCTTATAGCTGTAGGTTTTGCAGCACATCAGGTGTGCTCCCTAGGAGAGCAGAGATTATGTCTGGCCATGACATCTGCTCTGGGTTGTAACCAAGCTCTCAGCTTTCCAAACTGTTTTTTTTTTCATTCTGCATTTTTATTAGGGCAAACTTTGAAATATCTGCTTTATTGATATTTGTTTATCCACAGCGTTAATTTCAGTGATTGATTCCAGCACTTCTAATTTTAAAAAAAATATACTTGTCTAAACTATTAAGAACCAATCAGTCTGTGTAATACTCCAAAAGAACTGATTATCAGCCACAAATTCATAAGCATTACATACATTCACATATAAAATTATTTCCTAGACCAAGAAGACAGTGGAGAGATCTGTGTTTGATGCATGATATGCAGTTTAAATTCCAAGACAGTATGGTCTGAACTGAGGATTCATTCCTGCTACTCACTCCTTATCAGACGCTCATCCTGCATCATGCTTAAAGAAACAAAGCACCAGAAAAACTATTATTCATCCCTCCAAAAATTGTGTGGAAAACCTCCTTACTTTCTTGTGAATAAAGTGTACCTTGAATGTACTCCATTTACTTGATGATGTAGAAACAAAAGACACAGAGGAATAAAAGGAAGGAGAAAGCATGTTCTGTGCACAATTAAATATGCCCATAATGCATATAATTTAATTAAGACACTGTAATGTGCTCCTGTGTTCTTGTTGCTTAGTACCTGCATTCAGGCAACAGTTAATTAAACATGCAGCTTAACAATGGTGACTGCACCACACATTTCACAATGCATTGCATTAAAATTTTATTTGTGACTCAATCCCCAAAAATTATTTGCTCCATTTTCTCATCTTGTGTAAGAGCAAAGAACCATAATCAATCCAAGAAGTCACAATGTTTATGATTTTTAATATTGGGTAAGACCAAAGAGAAATAAACATATTCAGAAAATACAATCCTCTTTGGGGATCAACCATATAGAGAGAGGATAGATTCTGGTGCTGTATCTCCTTATTGTATTTAATGTGAAATAAATAAACAAAAAGTTTGAAATATGCCTAGGCTGTAAACGAAACAATCCCTTCACAATTCATAAATGATGAACAAAATATTTATTTTCTTTGTCTGGTGAAGATATTTTAAATACTGTTTGGATTACGGGATGTGCTTGACTTTGGGGATATTTTTGTATGGAAATGGCACATGGCAGCTGGAATGGTTGAATATACACAGCTGAGTCCACAATGTAAATAAAACCCATTGCTTCTTTTTTCTCTTTGCTTCTGCCCTATGAGCAAAGACAGACTCAGGCCTGGTTTGTGTAAGTGGACTATTCTGCAGCTCGCTTGTTTGCTGTTGAGCCTGTCATCATCATACTGTGAACACCTATACCCACCAGCATCTTTACAAGCTTCCCTATGGAGCCTTCTAGGACACTTACTGACACAACATCATCAAGAATATTCCTTAGAATGCATCTCATTACAATGTATAGAAAGGTTATTGCTAAATGATTCACTTTGTTAGTACATTAAAGTGGCCTTATATTCAATCCCAAGCAATTAACTGACCAACACAGTCAATTATCTAATAATAAACCTGGACCCTTCAAGACTTCCAACTAAATTAAAGGGTCTCTTGCAGAAGAAATGGAGTAGCCATAAAACTCTCTGCGACTTAACACTGTTAGAGGAGTCTAAACATTTCCTGACTCCATTTGGAATATAGATTTTTTATTTTCTTCCCAAATGACCACAGGAAACAGGTTATATCATTTTAATTATTGCTGATGCTACTCAGGGGTTCTGAGAGCAAGGCAATAATTCCGAAAACAGGTCTCTTCTTTTATGTAGTTCTTCCCCAGCAAGCCTTCTACTCCCACACTTAAACTTTCCATCCATCTTAGATGCTTTTTTAAGGAAGCCTTGAATATTGGCCTAATACACTTGCATTCTCTCCCTTCTCCCGTCTCAGTTAGTCCTCCTCCCATCATTAACTACAAAGTCCAGATTGTGAGACTCACAGGCTAATGGAATGTCTAATGCAGAGCAGCTGTACATTTTTAATGTAAAAGGGGAAAAATAAAGGCAGCATATGGTTTTATATAATCTTCCTATGAATTTTTAACTGAGCGTCCTAATTCATGTCGGACAGAAAGAGC